>NDGN011494163.1:16860-29994 GCA_002564285.1 Tympanoctomys barrerae
TGGTGGGCTGAGCTGGACACACACACACACACACACACACACACACACACACACACAAAATTTTAGAAAAACATTAAAAAGAAAACAATAAAATGCAACTGAAAGCTTGTGCCCTGGGGCTCAAATGACAGTGATGTAAGGGATAACAGGGATGTGAGGTACAGACCCCTCATGCATTGGGGCCTTTACAGAAGTCAAAGGATCAGTTGGGCTCCTCAATCCTCAGCTTGGAGGAGCAGAAAATATCCATACTGGCCCAGGGGCTCCTGAATTGTCCAACCTGGCCTTGAGTTTGTTATCCTCCTGCCTCAGCCTTTCAGAGTGTTAGAATTACAGACACATGCCAGCATGGATCTCTTATTTCTTCTAACTGTACAGCCCACATTGCTGAAGACCAGCATCAAAACCAGGTGCACACACGTGATCACAATGTCAGCCGAGCTCCAACCCTTGCCAGCCTCCTCACTTGAAAGTTAGGGCCTTGAAAAAAAGACCAGACCCCTGAACTCAGAAAAGAGACTAAGATCTTGAATGCAAAGGTCACTCAGAGCCTCTCCTGCTAACAAGAGTGGCAGTGGCCAAGGGGACAGCACCCTGTATTTGGGGACCCTCTCCTGCGCCACCTGCAGCAGTTCCCTCAGGATTCCCTCCCCCTTGGTGGCATCCACAGTCACCTCCTCTGCGGCAAGATCAGTGGTGGGTGTCAATCCGGGGGCTGGGAACAGGGGTGACACAGCAGGAAACGACTCATGGCAGAGACTGGGGAGTTTTTTCTGTGAAGGACCAAAGAGGATATGTTTTACTCTAGCAGACACCAAAAGCCTCTGTCCAGCTTCTTGTTCTATAACTTTTTCCTATTCTTTTTCAGTATTGTTATTGTCTGTACATCATGTGTGTATGTGTGTGTGTGTGTGTGTGTGTGTGTTTTACAACCCTTTAAAAGTACAAAAACCATTCTTAGCTCATAGGCTATACAAAAAATAGGCTCTGGGCCAAATTTGGCTCATGGGCTGTAGTTTGCCAAATCCTAGATTATAAACTATAAGAACTCAGAGATTTTTTAACTATATATTGGCAGAGACCTGGAGATATGTGTGGAAGTGGATTCTAGGGTGTTAGACTGAGGAGGCTGAAATAGAACCCAGATGGGGTGGAATTTGCCGCTCCAACCCTCCCCAGGCTCCCCTCATGCAGCTGGAGCCACAGCCCACGCTTTCCTTGATGGACTGAAACTCAGACTGACAGGGTCTGCAGTTAGCATGAGCTGCCAGTGTCTGTGGTTTGTGTGGATGACAGAATCCAGAGATTCACGGAAAGGACACTGAACTGGTCTGTCAAGGGCAGCCTATAAAGCCACAACCCAACCATGCACCCTGAACATGCTTCCACTAGGGCCCAGGAACCAGATGTGTGGGGACCTCATGTCCTGGAAGGTTCAGTGGCTGCTGTTCTTGGTAAGTGGAACTGATGGTGAGGGATGGGGCTCCCTGATATTTTGAGGCAATGGGAGCCCAGAGCAGCAGAGGCCAAAAGGTAATAGCTAACCACCAAGGCAAAGGTGAGCTGAGCCCCAAAACAGGCAGCTGGACCTACTGGAACTGACTATGCCCTGGCCTTCAGGAATCCTGTTTATCAAAACATCCCTGGGATTAAGTAAGTGAACAAGCCACTAGAACACTGCCTGCCTTGACAAAGAACTCCACATCTGATGGCCAAAACCTGACTTCAGTCACAACAGACCTGACTTACAGCCTCTCCTCCCATTCCCAAGTGGAGTCAAGTCACAGACCTGGAGTGCTGCCTCTGGAGGAAGAACACAGAAGCACTGCTGCAAGATGAGAATGGATGGGCTGGGGAGATAGCTCAGTGGTCTAAGCGCCTGCCTGGCAAGCGCAAGAACCTGAGTTTGATCCCTGATACCACATGCTGTGCCAGCCCTGGAACCCTGGATACAACATGCTGGCCCTAAAACTGGTTGTGGTGGCACATGCCTGTAATCCCAGTGCAGGGGAGGCTGAGACAGGAGGATCACTAGGAGTCTGAGCTGTGTATCAAGACCCTGTATCAAATAAATAAAAAAAAAAATTTAAAAAGAGACAAGAATGGACACCTCCCAGACAGTAGCTTCTGTACCTATTTATCAAAGCAACTGTGACACAGGAGAAGAAAATACACAAATAGCTTAGGAACCAGGAGGCACTGGCTTTAAATGGATACTCATTCCTGGGGACATAGTCAATGAAGAATTTATAAGGGTAAGGTGACATTTCAATTTCGGCCAAAGTTTGCCTCTCAGTGGGGCCGAAGAGCCTGTAGACCCTTTCTATGGATTCGTGCCTCAGTTCTCGAATGATCTAGAAGAGGTGTAGCAGTTAGCATAATCACTGTATTGCCTCTCAGGGGAAGAAGGGCTGGGGGAAGGACTCCTCCCCCCTAGGAGACAGTAAACCAGGGCTACACTACAACCCTCAGGAGCTGCTAAGATTAATGTCACGGGCACAAACTGAAAAGCCATGGATGTGAAGTGTCTATCACACCCCCACGTAACTCACCCTGGGGTCAAGAGGCAAAGTGACTTTTTAGTCAACCCCTGGGTATGACTGCAAATTTAATCAGCCGCAACAATCCCAGGGGCAGATGTTCTATACAGCAGGGAAGTGACTGCTCCTCGCAGCCTCAACCTCAACGGCCCCAGGAAAGTTTCTGACACTCCCAAGGAGGGAGGCTGCCCGGGAGGCAACCATGATTCCACTGAGAGACTGGGACTAGCCCACTCCCAGGCCTGAACAAAGCCAGAACAACCAGGGAGAAAAAACAAGGCACGGTGCTGAACGGCCCTGGATGGCTGCTAGATAGCATTCCAGCCAACACTTTAGGGTCCAGATGGTGGGTGTGACATCACTAGATGCCGCATCTGTGTGCAGAGCCCGCGAGGGTTCCGGAAAGCTAGGGAACCTCAATCATTGAGCTCTCAAAGTACATCCAAGAGAACAGAGTTTTAGTCATCACCCACACCGGCAGGGTGCGCACACGGCGCATCTGTGACGCCATCCGGACTAACTACGGCTTACTCCAGCTGCTTTTCCGGCGGGCCCTGCAGGAAGTGAAACGGGGTGAGACGCGGGGGTGTCAGGGCGGACGGTTCGCGTTCTGCAGCGCTTGGCCCTTCGCGGCTGCCGTAGGGTGGGGGGGGGTACGGTGGCCGCAGGGCAGCGACGGTCGGGCGGCTGGTCGCGGGTCCGCCATGGGCAACCTGTTCGTCCGTAAGAAGCAGAGCCGGGTCACGGAGCAAGACAAGGCCATCCTGGTGAGGAGCCAGCAATGGGGTGGAAGGCCCAGAGCTTCGGGGTAGGAGGGCCCAGAACCTCGGTCACATGCTTCGAGAGGAAACAGGCACCGGCAGCGCGCTGACATCCTGCGGTGGGCGTCTGCTTGCACCGACCTGGGCGTCTGGGCCGGGTCTCTCGGGGTCCGCAGCAGGCAAGCGGATCGGTGGAGCTGGGCTGGTCAGGCCATCCTTCGTCCAGGATCCAGGGCTGGCCGGCTCGGCCCTTCAGCGCCTCCTGGTCTCCTCGCCGTGCCCGTAGACATTGACCCGGGCTTTGCTGAGCTCGTGGGACGTGTGTCCCTGCCTCGATGGGTAGGACAGTGTTGTACCTGCAGTCTCAGGCTCTTCCCGGAGTTCCTGGGCACTTAGAGACGAGAAAAGGAACCAAATGATGTAATAGGGAAACATACAGAATGATTTGTTTTCGGGATACAAAAGCGTGTCAACAAGGAGGTTCCCCAAACTTGAGCACGTTCTGATGCTTTCCTTAGTTTTTCCTAACAACGATTATTTTATCCTAACAGAGAAAGGAATATAACCAGAAAATGCTTTCTTTTCTTAGCTTCTGAGCTCACGTTATAAAAGTTATTGCCAAATTTCTGTCGGTGAAGAAATGATAGATATGTCTGTTATTAAAACGACAACACTGAGCACTTAAGTGGAAGTTGGTGCAAAACCCTTATGGTTTAGGGCTTGCTTGAGTGCCCAGCCTCCACCCCCGCCGCCTCTGGGCAGAGCAGTGCGCCTGGGGCTTCTCGTCAAGGACTCAAACTCCCTTTCTTCTCCAGATAAAGACTTCTTTCTGTCAGGGGTTCACCGTGGTGGGATCCAGAGGCAGGGCAGGACTATGCTCCTCCGCGAAGCTGCACGTTCTCAGGACACCACTGCTTTATATGTTCCTGGGAGAGCTGCAGTTAGGAAGCCCGGCCCCTGCCTGCTGTCTGTGATCCACTGCTCAGACCTGTTGCTTGACCATCCTATCCGCTAACCCAGCTCCTCTCCAGTCCCCTCCTGGGCCCGGACTTGTAGTTTCTCAGGCGTTGGGTGGGGAATAGCCTGGAATGCTTCACCAGGCCAGCTGGGGAGGAAGTGCATAGACCATCCTGCAGAGTAGCGGGCACCTTGTAGCAAGCAGAGGACTGGCAGCTGGCACTGCCCAACTCTGTAAATAATACTCAGTGGAGGAAAAAGGACTGGAACAGCCTTAGAGACCAGCCTGAATTATAAAACAAGACCCTGTCTCAAAAAAAAAAAAAAAAAAAAAAAAAACAACCAAAAGAAATCCTTGCCAATTTAGGCCATTTCCTTTTTTTTTCTCAAATGCTATCATTTCAGATGATGATTGGGTGAGGGATTCAGGCCTACGGTACTTCTCACACTCAGGATGTCCCCTTTAGGGTCCATTACTGTAAGTGAATTAAATCAAGGTATAGGTCTTGAACTTACTATTCAGCCCACACTAGCCTGCAACTCACAGTGATCCTCCTGCCTCAGCCTCCTGAGTGCTAAGATTACAGGTGTACATCACCACACCTGGCTGGAGCATCCTTTCTGAGTGGCATGATAGATGGTTAGTAACACACACACATACACACGCGCACGCACACACACACACCACCCAGCATTTTTCTTGATAGATATTAGTATAAGAGGAAGTGAAGCAAGAATTCATAGTGGATGGTAGATCCCCAGGTAGACTGTGTGCACAGGTGCTGGTCAGCTGCCTGCCTGCTCTCTGCTATATGTGACTGTTACAGAGACTGGTGGTAGCTTCCCCACCTGACCCCAGAGTGCTCCGGCTGCTCACTGCCTTGTCCTTCTGCATCTTGGGCTGGATAGTGATTGACTAGGGTGGGATTTACCTCCTTGGAGTTATAGGGGGTGGATGCCAGAAGCACCCCCAGCGTGGGAACTGGAACTATTCCCTAGTATTGCTGCACAGCCCCTGGAGAGCGCATCTGCCTCCTAGATACAGGACACTGTCGGACATCACCTGGCCTCCTTTGTGAGCTCTCAGCCACACAGCCAGCTGTGCAGCAGCCTGCAAGGGCTCAGCCAGGTGGGCACTAAGTCCAGGTCACTCTCGGCAGCAACTGAAGCAGCAGCGGGACAAGCTGAGGCAATACCAGAAGAGGGTCACACAGCAGCTGGAGCGTGAGCGGGCGCTGGCGAGGCAGCTGCTGCGGGACGGCAGGAAGGAGTGAGTGGGGCCCACACAGCGGGCACGTCCCTGTGGGTTGGGCTGGGGGGCAGGTCCAGTGGGGGTCACTGCCCTAACCGTGGCTTGCTTCATAGACGGGCCAAGCTGCTGCTTAAGAAGAAGCGGTACCGGGAGCAGCTCCTGGACCGGACAGAGAATCAGATCAGTAGCCTAGAGGCCATGGTGAGTGAGGGGTGGTGACCTTGAGGCCTTAGGGGACTGGACAGGTTGGCCCCTCTAGGGGTAATGCCAGGCCACCCCTGGCAGGTGGGACTGGGTCGGCTGGAGGGGTTGGTTGCAGCATCCCTGGGTTTGGTCCCTGAGCAGCGTAGCTCTGCTCTTGCTAGCTCAAGCTGCTGATGGTCTCTGGTGCCTTTTCTGCCCTCTAAAACAATGAGTAATGAGACAGACAGGGAGGGGGCACAGAGGCCATCCTAGCCCCTAGCACGCGCTGGTCTGCACTGCTGTCCCCTGAGCCCTGCCCCAGGTCAGGAGGGCTCCTGAGCACTGGGCTGGTCCTTTGCAGGTTCAGAGCATTGAGTTCACCCAGATTGAGATGAAGGTGATGGAGGGACTGCAGGTCGGGAACGAGTGTCTAAACAAGATGCATCAGGTAGGTCCGCATCAGGCCCAGTGTGGTGAGACTGGGCTTCCATTTCAGTGAGGCCACCTCTGCCCAGCCACTGACCTAGAGCAATCTCTAGCAGACGCAGCTAGATGAGTCTCGCTGGGCTGGGAGATGCGTGGTGGCTAACAAGTGGTTCAGGGCCACAGGGACCTGAGAGCAGTGTGTCACAGGTTTGGTCCATAGGTGCTAAGTGACAGGAAGGGCAGTAGGGTAGAGACCAGTGTGGTGTGCAGGCCTCCAAGGCTCCCTGGAGACAGTGAGTTCCCACATGGTCTCGGGAAGCAGAGTGGACATGGTCCTAAGAGGAGGTGACGCTCGACACAGGGTAGCCCATTGTGCTCCTGACAAAGCAGGCCAGCTAGTGATTGGTCAGAGAGTACTGCAGGCTTGGCCAGAGGTCATGCTTGCCCGTCTCTGAATGCTCATCAGCTGTAGGTGGCATGGGCACCAGCCTAGAAAGGTACTGTGTTGAATCTGCCACTCAAAGGAAATCATGTTACTTGTCCAGAGGACAGTTTTTTGACTTACTTTGCCCATAACTGTCAAGGTTGCCAAAGGCTGGGGAGTACAGTCCAGGCCTGTAAAGTCAGGTCTGAGGGCTCCATGGCATAGTACCAGGATGGCAGGCCTGTCACAGAGCTTCAAAACCTCACCCTCTCTAGGTGATGTCCATCGAGGAGGTGGAAAGGATCCTGGATGAGACACAGGAGGCTGTGGAGTACCAGAGGGTAAGTGCTTCCCAGCCTGTCCCCCTCCAGCTGCCCAGAACCATAACCAGGCTCTTGCTAACCCTATGACCAGCCGCCCTTATGGGCGAGACCACCCTACACACAGTGGCAATGCTCTTGAGGGTGCGCCTAGAGCCACAAGCTGTCTCCTTCATGAGGAGTTGCCTTTGCCGAGGCCTCGCCTGGCACATACTCACTGCTGCTCTTCCTTCTGCAGCAAATAGATGAGCTGTTGGCTGGAAGCTTCACGCAGGAAGATGAGGATGCCATCCTAGAGGAGCTGAACGCAATCACTCAGGTACCCGGACACCAGGCTCCCCAGTCAGGCCTCTGTCTGTGGCGTGTGCTGCTGGTTTATTTGAGCACTCAGGGCTCTGGTTTTGCCCCTGCTCTCCTTCCAGACGTGTGGCTTCTGTTTATGCAGGCCACAGCCTTTTGGGTAGGAGTGGCTTGGGGACTGGCACCGGGGCCCGTTTCAGCAGCTGTGACCTCGCATCTGCATAGATCCGAGGCACTGAGCCTTGCTGGCCTGCTCAGCCCTTTCTTTCCCTGACACTACTTTTAGTCAGCAGGTTTTGTCTCCTTTTGCTGTCTGTCTCAGTTACTTTTCTCTCATTGCTGGGATAAAATAACTGACACCCCAAATTAAGGAAGAAAAGATTGGGGCTAGGGAGATAGCTCAATGGCGTAAGCACCTGCCTGGCAAGCATAAAGTCCCGAGTTCAATCCCCAGTACCTTAAAAAAAAAAAAAAAGGGTTTATTTAGCTCACAGCTTGTGGAGGTTTCAGTCTGTAATCAGCTGGCTCCAGGGCAGAGTGGCATGTGACAGAGGGCAGCAGTTCCTGGCAGTAGAAAACAGTGAAACAGAAGAGCAAAACAGGAGGAGCAGCATCCTAGGGAGAGGCTAGCCACTCTCGCTTATTTCGCTTTCAGGCTGTCTGCCCCAGGGTGGGTGTAGCACTCACACCCATAATCCTAGCGCTCAATTGTGAATTAATCACAAACTCTAGAAGTCCACCCCATGACTGCATGAGGCTTTGGGGGACAGCTAAACACAAACCATTACAGTGTCCCTGAGTTGTCTGTGCACATTGGGCCCTGGGAGCTCTGATGCTGCGTCGTGTCCCCACACCCAGGCCCTGAGCTCTGTGATGCCCTCCCCCATCCCCCCAGCACAGGGCCCTACTTCCAGTTGCCAAGGCCTCCTTGTGCCCAAGAACTTCCCACTGTCCTCAGCCCAATGCAGAGCCTGACTGAGAAGTTGCCTTTGCAGTCTGTGGCCTGTTGCTGCTGTTACTCACTGGGACGGCTCTTCGCAGACCCACCCAGGGTTAGCACCCTTAGGACTTCTGATGGCTGCAGTGACTTCCTGGACTTGCGAGCACCAGTGCCACCAGGGTGCCTGTTTAAAACCTATGATCCTGTCATGGCCCCAACGTTTTGAAGCAGGGTTTCTGGTGACACACCAAGAGTTGGCCATCATGACTTTCTTAGGGTCCTACTAGAGATCCAGGGTGATCCAACTCTCTGAAGATGGCTGCTCTTTTGAATGGGCAGGTTCTTGTTCCATTTCTGTGTAACCACCAAGAACAGCTAGGTATGCAGGACTGGTCCCTTATGGCTCTCAAAATAGGGCCCGGGTAGGATAAAGGTGACCTGCTGACCAACCGTTCATAACCTTGCCTTTGCTTCTTGCAGGAACAAATAGAACTCCCAGAGGTTCCTTCAGAGCCCCTTCCTGAGACACATCCAGGTACCTCCCACTTTCTCCTTTCACTTGAGTTGGAATCCATAGAATGGCGAGTCCCAGGAGGTAGCCCTGTGAGCACAGCACCTTCCCCAGCGGAGGTTGGGTGAGCAGGGCACCGCAGGGCTGGTCCTATGGGGCATGGCCGCATGGCCCCCTGGGAGTTCTGGCTTCCCAGGAGTAGGGCAACCGTAGGCCCAGGGTAGAGGTACATCTGGACATTAGAACTGGCCAGAGGCTTGTGAGCACGAATACTTTCTCAGGGTCAGCCTGCATCAGTCATGAGATGAGTGCAGCAATCACTGTTTGCCACTGGTTCTTGGGAAGGTTCCCTGGGACCCTGAGTCCTCTCAGCATGCTTCCTTCTGGTCCCCTGTGCCCTGGGGAGCCCTGCCCCTCACAGGGCTGCTGGACAGCTGTGCTCCCCCTGGCCTTTATGAGCCCAACTAACTTCACCTTTCTCAGAGTGGCTTGTACCCAATGCCTTCTGTGGCCTCATCCCCTCTAGAAATGTCTGCTTTGGTCTCTGGATGTCACAAACCTTTCTTTCTCCACAGAAAAAGCCCCTGTCACGGTCAGGCCCAGGCAGGCAGACCTGGTAGCAGCCTCCTAACTCAGCCGCTGGCAGGACTTGAGGGACTCCCCAGAGATGGGCCCACAGAGAGTCTGGGTGTGGCGACCAGCAGCGTGGACTGTGCCGTGGGCGGAGCTGCAGCTCACACGAGGCTGTGCATCGAGACCACTCAGGAACAGTTCCCTCACTGCTGGGTCTGAACGAGCTGGCGTGGCTGCCCTGCTCTCCTTTCTGGATTAAATGGCAACGTGCAAATATTAGCCCAGCCCAGCTCTTAGAGGCCATGGTTTCCACAGTGGCTGTGACCTGGACCTGCTGCTCTTGGTGCTGTTCACTGCTGCCCCAGCCTCCAGTGGCCTGTGCTCTCCCAAGAGGAAGGTGCCACCTGGCCTTGGGGTCCCTGTGCTGCTTTTTCACTTATTTGTTGCTCCCATTATCTGGTGATGGCCTTCAGTTAAACTGTCCCTGCCTTGCCTGGCATCAGTTTCCCGGTAAGTTAGGGCCAGAACTCCTGGGAACTAGCACTTCCTGACCCTCCCAGCACCTCTGCCTAGACACCCAGACTCAAGCTTCTGCTGTTTAAGAAGGTGTTTTGGAGATGGGCCAGAGCCATCCCTACTGGATGGACGACCACAGGAGTCCCAACTGTACCCTGTCACTGTGGGCCTGTGCACGTGGCTCAGCCCTGCTGAGAAAGGACATCTGAAGGAGGTGGCAAGATCCAGCTCTAGCAAGGGCAACCTCACGGTGTGCCACTGGGAGTGCCACACCTCCTGTCCACTCGCTGCAGAGCTGACAACAGCCAGGGCAGGAAGCACAGAGCCCAGAAGAAACTCTTCATGCATGACACTTGCTTATTGTTGGACAATCTCACTGGGGTCTTGCTGGCCTGTGAGCAGCATGAGAGCAGCGGCCCGAGAGAGCCCCAGGCCCCTCCAGGGCCATCAGGAGCAGAGGGGAGGCTCTTCCTTATCCCAAACAGGTCAACCTGTGTATTAAAGTTGGCCCCTGCACGGCTTGTGGCCTTGTGGACTAGGAATGTCTGTGTCCTGAGGTGGCCCTGGCTATGCAGGCGGGTTGGAGCGTGACCCTCACCCACACCCCTCGGCTCCAGCAAGGACCAGCTGTCCAGCAGAAGTACAGGCTCTGGGCTCTTCTTGTGGAAGAAAGACAGGCCAGC
Organism: Tympanoctomys barrerae; assembly: GCA_002564285.1. Classification (NCBI taxonomy): domain Eukaryota; kingdom Metazoa; phylum Chordata; class Mammalia; order Rodentia; family Octodontidae; genus Tympanoctomys; species Tympanoctomys barrerae. The sequence continues at coordinate 27,247 of NDGN011494163.1, forward strand.
TCTTTGTGGCTGATCCTGATGCTCACTGGGCAGTGCCTCCCTGTGGGCAGGGTGGTGCTCTAGCCACCCTCTGAATGTGCCTGGCTGCCTGTCATTGGTCGTTGGTTTCCAGTGATCCCCACAGTCACAGGGTGTGGCTTGAGGTATCTCATAAGGAAGGAAGGTAGCTGCTTCAGGGTCATGCCTGGTGGGAAGCCAGGAGCCCAGGAAGCAGCCCCACACCTGTCCCGCAGCACCATGGGGTACTGGCCCTATCTTCCTGGGGCTTCTGGTTTCTGGGGAAAAGCTGGAACCTGGGCTTAAAAAGGTGTTTTGGAGATGGACCAGAACCATCGCTGCTGGATTGATGACCACAGGAGTCCCGGCTGTACTCTGTCACTGGGCCTGTGCACTGCGGCTCGGCCCTACTGAGAAAGGACATCTGAAGGAGGTGGCACCACAGGTCCACAGGATGTACCCTCTCCCTGTCTGCCTCCTGCAGGATCCTGGCAGGTATCCTTGGGGTGACAGATGAGGAACACCTGTTAGGGACACACTGAACATATAAATGGCTACCACCCAGACAGGACTGGGTGCCACTCTCCATTTACTTTTCTTGTGTGTCTCTGCCAGGAGAGGGCTCTGCTCTGCCCACCAGCCTCAGGGAGCTTTTGCAGGAAATGCTTAGGTTCTGCCCCCTGTCTTCTGCCTGCAGGAGCCTGAGGGTAGCCAGTGAGGTCTGGGCCAGGCCGGAAAATGCAGACACATCTGTACAGGCCCTAGCAGATGTCCAGGCATGACCACAGCCTCACCAGATCCCTTTCAGGGTGCACCCTCTTTCTGCCTCCTGCAGGAACCTGGCAGGTATCCTTGGGGCCTGCTGGCTGCTGGCAGCACTTGGCGGTACGGGCTGCCTTCTGCAGGCAAGCTGCTCTCTGTGGTGTCCTGGCCCAAGCCACATGTATACAGCCTGTGGACAGCAAGAATTGGACAGGAGAACCACATCCTTCACTAGACCGGCCTTGAGCTGGTTCTCTGACTCTGCTCAACATGCCTAGTTTGCAGCTTCTTGTTCAGGGATCGGGTGGTAGCAGCTCCTGCCAGCCAGGAGGAGCTCAGTAGTAACCAGAGCCTGTCCTGACATCCAGTATAGGTGGGGACATAGTCCCCACAACCATCACAAGTGAAAGTAAAGCATGCAGACAGTGGCAGAACTGGTATACTTCCAGAGAGGCTCCCTGCAGTGTGGGAGGCGGGAGGAATACACTGGGGGCACAGCCTGGCAGTGCCTGGCCTGGCAGTGGCACCCATGGGGGAAGCTGCAGTGGGCAGGAGAGACCTTCAAGGGTGTTGGGGAACCCCTATCTGGGGGCTCCCTCAGAAACCTACCGCAGCCCTGGCTCTGGTGGGGACATGAGAAGTGACCTAGGTGTCCAGGGCTCCTACAGGCAGCATGGAGTAGAGAAGCATGGACTGGAGCTAGGAGGGCGAGAGTTGCTCGGGTGGCGTGGGCTGTCCCACTGGCATGAGGCACCTGCCCCACATGTGCCCAGTGCCTGGCTGACTCCTGCACAGAGCAGGTCCCTGGGGGAAGGACAGATTGTAATCCAGACCTTGGTCCTGCGTGAGGCTGTGGGGCGGGGTCTCAAGCACCGAGCCCTACATGTAGACTCACTTCCCATCAGCTAGTTGCCCAGCTGTAACTTGTGTGTGCCTGGAAAGCATGGACTCACTACGGCCAGACACCAGTATGGGCAGCTCTCAGTGAGCAGGAACATGCTGGTTCCTCCTGGCTGTGGATGCCCAAGCCCAGGCCCACAGTGCTGGCTTCCTGTTTGGCCTTTTGTCAATGAATGAGAGAAAGGGAAAGCAAGGGAACCCAAGTGGCCCTTTCATAAGGGCATCACTCCTGCCCTCAAAGTCCCATCTTTGGCGCAGCCTGTTGGCGCTGTCCAGCACTCTGGAGGCTGAGGCAGAAGATCATAAATTAGAAGCACCGGAGTTTGGCCCTTTGGCCTCTTTATTTTGCGACAGGGTCTCGCTAAGTTGCTCAGAGTGGCCCCCAACTTGTGATCCCTCTGCCTCAGCCTCCCAAGTAGACAGGATTACAGGTGTGTGCCACTGTACCCACTGAAAGCTTCCTTGGAGACTACACCCAGGGCCTCATGCCAAGCTACCTCCAGCACCTTAGTTTTCATACAGGAAAATGGTTATTTTCCTGTACAACGCATCAGTTGCACACACAGAGATCCTGACAGTCCTGCCCTGCCCTAGTAAGGGTGCAGAGGCCACGCGGATGTGGGGGTGGGTGGGAGTTCTAGGAACCAAGTGTGTGCCTCAGCCCACAAAGGTGCCTCCGGAAGGAGACAGGCAAACCTGGGACGTCTCCCAAGGAGGCACACGGCTCGCAGGTGCTGTCTGCTGCCTGCCCCTCTGCCTGCCTCTGTGGGGCTGAGGCTCAGTCCATTGTGTGGCAGGGACATAATGGTCCCTGGTTCAGCCACGCCCACTGGGTCCCTCCCCAGTAGCCCCTGTCCCCTAGCTCTCCTGTGGGGCCTGAGCTGCCCAGGATGTCAGCTCCTGGGTGACCCTAGCTGACCTAGCATCCTTCATGCTTCAAGGCACCAAGGCAGCACACTCAGGGACAAGAAGGAACCAGAGACACCACCAGGGGCAGGGCTGCAGGGGGCCTGCCCATTCTGAAGATGACCCCTGTGAGGTGGCCCACAGGAGAGTACAGTGCATGGCTTTGAGCACGAGCAGCACTCA
>NDGN011494175.1:436-16005 GCA_002564285.1 Tympanoctomys barrerae
ATTGTTCATCTTTGCATCGTCTTGCAGGTGATGAATTATTTTTTCCTGCATCCTAGTTGTTTTGAAAAGATCTTCTCTTACTTTTTCACTAGCTGTGATAGCATCTTCAATATCTGAAACTCTATCTTTACTTTCACTAAAATGGTTTTGCAAGCTTGTGATTGAAATTTTAATTTCCTCTATATCTCTTTGACTCTGCTTCATGCAATTTATTTCTTTCCTTTATTGCTCATTGAAGGATTCCATCGTTTATCTAATCTCCTCTACTTTTTATCGGTGTCTTCTTGAGAAGCAGTTATCAATTCTTTCATTATATTTATCCTTTCTTTTTTACTTCAAAAATTATTTCTAATCTGATTTCCTCTATATGTTTCTTTACTTCAGACATTATTAATTCAGAGATTTCTTTTTTTCATTTCAGAGGTTATTTCTGATCTGAGTTCCTCTACACCTTTCTACAGTTGTTTCTTTCCTTCAGACACTATTAATTCTGATATTTCAGCTGTTTCTTTCTCAATTTCTTCTGTGCTAGTGTCTTTTGCATTTGTTCTGGGTGGGCTCAGGGCCTGAGATTGCATTTTGCTCCTTCTCTTTGTCATTTTGTATAGCAGTGCCCTCTGATCTTTGGTGTAGAGCTTTTGTGCAGTTATAACCTTAGCACATACTGAGATTTGGGTGCAGACCTGCAAAATTTGGATTGATCCAGTTGTTCCTTGCTTGGGTCTGACTGCTTTGCTCAGCTTCTTCCTGCTGCAGCCCTTGGACATGAACCTGTTGTGCCCATCTGGCAAAATGTTCTGCTCCTGTATTCGCTGGGTGGTTCTGACCCTTAGACTCTCTGCAAAGACTTCAGCTGCAGTTTCACCCCAGGTCTGTATGCCAGGTCTGGGCTGTGTCTGGAGGAGTCCAGAGAGCAGGACAGTGGGACTCACTCACAAGTAGGCCTGGGCTGGGTCTGGATGGATCTAGCAGTTAAAGGGCAGCTCAGAAGCTCTCCCACACACTTGCCAGGCCTGCACTTCAGCTGTGTCTGGAGGGGTCCTGAGTGGAAGTTCTCACTCACACACCAGGCCTATGCTGGTTCTAGAGAGGTTTGCAGGGGTCCCTAGAGCACAGCTGCATGTCTCACTCATATGCCAAACTTAGACTGGGTCCGGAGGAGTCTAGGGTCCAGGGGGTGCAGGAGAGCTGCAGTGCTATGTCATTTAAAAAAATTATTTATTTATTTATTTCTTCATTCAAGTCTCACTATGCAGCTCAGACTTGTAGTGATCCTCCTGTGTCAGCCTCCTCAGTTCAGGGGTTACAAGCATGTGCTAACATGCCTGGTTTCAGTAGCCAGCTCAGCACAAGGTCTCATGGCCTGTGGTACTGGGGATCAAACTTGGATCCTTGAGCTTGCCAGCTAGGAACTTAGATATCCAGGCTGTCTCCCCAGCCCATCATCCTGGTTGTAATTTACATTTACCCAGTGACAAATGATGTGAGGTGCTTATTCATGTGCTTATTTGCCTCAGTATATCTACCTTGGTGAACTTCATTTGAGAATTACAAAATTAAAAAGCCTGAGAAGCTCCTCATACAATAAATAACTGCAGAAGGGCTTGGTGAGGCAACTCTACCCATATCATGGATGTGAAGAATCAGAGCTCAGGGGGAGAGCAACAGAGCAGAAGAGTCCAGGTAAAGACATAGCCTCTAGGGTCACACTTTTATGACCAACCAAGACACTCCAAGAATTGCATTTTATTAATCTTCCAGTCTTTCACAAACCAATAAAGTTGACAATTAAACTTAATTGTCCGTAGCATGTAAGGGATGTCACATATATCATCATTTATTTCTCTATAATTTATTAAGTCTGAATTTGTAAACTTATCTTGTAGACAAAGAACTCAAGTGATAATACCTCAAAAATGAAGTAATTTCTCTAAGGTTTATCACCTAGCAAGTGACAGAAGTCGGATTAAATCCAGATAAAAACTCGGACTCCATAACACTTCATGCCCATCTTTTGTTGGTATCCCCCCAAAAAAATCTTGCATATGACCCTTCCTTAAAGGTACAAATAGTTTACATTCAGGGATGATTTTTTTGTCTTTATGCTGAATAAGACCTTAGGAGTAAGAGTAAGCTGGTTATAACAACAACAACACAAGAGATTCCTACAATAGCAAAAAACCAAAAAACAAAAAACAAACAAACAAACAAAAACCCCAAAAAACCCACTGGCAAATCTATTTTCATATATTACATCAAAAACTTTTCTAGAAATGAAATGGTGCTATTCAAATGGGAATCTAATTTTGAAAACCCATTTCCAGACTTGGAATTCACACATACCCTATGTGTTGATTGAAATATAAAGTGGTGACAAAATTCATCCTGCCAAAGAATTAATTCATCAAAGATGCCATGTAAAGAGTTTCCATTGTGCTTTTTTGAAATTCTCAGGTGCAGCAACTGACCTAGATGAATATGTATTGACAGTCTCTGGGCTGCAAAATCTGCTCAGAATGCTTGGGGGAATTTCAGTGAGCAAATTGCTAGTACATAGGGCTCCAGTATTATTCAGCTATAAATCAGGATAACTTTGAGTCCTTTGTCAGGAAATGGATGAAACTAGAGAACATACTCTTAAGTGAAATAGATCAGACTGCATGTACAAACATCGTATTGTCTCCTTAGTATGCAAACCTGAAAGAGAAAAGTGGAATCTGAATAACACAATAAATACTGGGAAAAGGGAATGAACTTATTCAAAAGAAAAGAGTTACTGAGTTGAGAAGGACAGGAGAGGGAGTGGGAGAAAGAGATTTATCTATGTATATAAGTAGGATGTTTTCAACAACTGTATTATGCATTTCTGCTGGTCTATGGAAAGAAGCAGTTAATGCTTTAATTTGTTTCATCTCCCATGAAATTGTTTGTACTTTTTCTCAGTTTCTGACTCATTTTTTTTCTTTTTTTCTTTCTTCTTTCCATTTTACATGCATATATCTGATAATACAAATAACTGTTTGGAAGACAACACTATGTATTACATCAAATACTGTGAAATTCATATTACTTTGTTAAGTGAAAACCTGTATCACTTGCAATTTTTTTCTGTTTTGATTCTAATTTCTATTCTCTTTAAAAAGTAAATTTAAAAATGTTAAAAAATAATGAGGTATAGCTTGGCCTACAACACAGTGCTCTGGCCTGTGGGAACAGTGTTCATTTCTGCACCTTGCTTTGCAAGAAGCATCCGCGGCCTGCTATTATGACCCAGCGTGACACACAGTGTTCTCTCCTTGAGATCTGCAGTGTCCTTAGAATGTTCCTCATTTTGTAAAGCTAAAGTTTGTGATGAACTGAAATGAGAATCGAGAGGTCATTCCCTCAGGTTATCCCCATGGAAGGCCATTTCAACTTGGCCAACTTGAGTAAGCAATAAACTCAATCCCATTTTGGATTCTGTGTCTTGGATGATGTGTTCTTTTGTTGTACACATAGAGAGTAAATGTTTTCATGGGGCCCAAACTGGATTAGGAAGTGATAACACAGATCAGATGAAAGGCTACCCAGAACTGGAAACCCCCAAGTGAGTTTTGACTCTGCATTCTGGCTTACTAAATTCAGAGCAAAACATGATGCGCAGGGAAACTTGGCCTGCTCACCTGACAGGATCGACTCCCACTGCGGGCCTCTCTGGAATCCAGTTGCAGCCTTTTGGTTCTTGGAACTGTGCCTGTGTCTCCCGTGCTGCAGCTCCTTCTTACTCACTGCCTCCTGTGATGCACTTGTCTCCCTCCCTGACTTGGTCCACTCTTATTCAGCCTTCAGGATTCCCTGAAACGTCCTCATTCTCCATGCCAAATTGAGCCTCACTGCTCTTCATTCTCATGGCTTTGTCCATCCAGAACTTTGTGTCGTTCCTTTGTTCCCACCAACTGTTGCCATTCCTAGTTGTCACCCACCTGCCCTCGATAAAATTATTATGTATTCTCTAGTCACCCATCCAAATCAGACTAGCTAGGCCACAATGCAATTCATCTGCCATTTGCACACTCAAAAGCTTGTGATGACTTTTGAGAATGATTTTTTGTTTGGCTGGCTCAGGCTGCTTTAAGGGCTGGTCTGGTAAGGCAGGTGGAGGTGGGGATCGAACCGCAGTATCCTGTGTCTTATGACATTTGAATGAACAGGTGCTTAAACAACTGAGCTAACCTTCAGGCCCTCTTGTGATGACCTCTGATTGACTGTCAAATGGATAAAATCTGAACTATACTGTAGCACTGCTCAAGATGTTTTGCAGCATGACATGAGGGGTTTCATTGTTATGAAATGTATTTATGAAGTACCTACTATGTACTAGGCACTATGTCCCTGGGAATCCATCAGTGGACAATGAAGATTCCTGTCCTTCACTGGCTGGGGATAGATAATAAGTAGTTTCTAAAGTACAGTAGAGAGAAATACATAACTGTGGTAAGGAAAAGTCAAGAGATGAAGTAGAATGTTAAGGGGCTGAAGGAAGTTGGTAGTTTGACATAGGATGGTCAGTGTGGGCCTTACTGGTGTGATGTTTGAGCAAAACTTGACAACATAGAGTTTGCTGATTTCCTGTGACCCCAGGAAGAGGGCTCAGGCATGGCTGGCACTCTGAGGAAGGAGCATGCCCAGTGTATTTGAGCAACACCAATGTCACCCTGGTTGAGGTAAAGGGAATGAGAATAGAGAGACAAGAAGTCAGGTCATACTGCAAACCAGTGTTTCAACCTGGATTTCCACTTTGGATAGCACAGGAGAACTACTGTGGAAGTTAAAGGAAATAAACGATACAGTCTGACTCAAGTTTTATTATTTTTTTAAAATATCATTTATTTGATACGGGATCTTACTACACAGTTCAGACTTGTAGTGATCTTCCTGTCTCAGCCTCCCCAGATTTGGGATTATAGGTGTGTGCCACCACACCCAGTTTTGAGGCTGGTATGATGCACCTGGGGTTTCAGGGTTAGCACTACATGCAGTACCTGGGATCAAACTCAAGTCCTTGCACTTACCAGGCAGGTGCTTAGACCACTGAGCTAGCTTCCCAGCCCTGACAACATTTAAATGTATTCTTCTAACTTTTCTGTTGAGTTCTCCTATAGATAATAAGAGGACTACCCTAAGACAACGAAGGATTAATTGAGAGGACACTGTAGCAATAAAGATGGTTCAGCCTGTGGTAGCTATGGAAGTGTGGCTGGAGGTTCCTATGGTTGTTATTCTTGTTTGCCATGTACACTGACAAATTTTCTTTGGGAATCTTTAGGTAAATCGGTGTGATATGGCAGATGGAAAGGAGGCTCTAGATAAAAGGAATAGAAGTAGAGTAGGAATCCAGACAGGCTCAGGGTAGGTGAGGTATCCTTAAATTTATCTATCTATCTATCTATCTATCTATCTATCTATCTATCTATCTATCTATCTAGGCAGGGGGCCATGTCCCAGGAGTTTGAGGCAGTGGATGGGGGAAGGCATTACTGGGCACCACTCAGGCACCAGCTGAGGTTTTTGGACGTGAAAATAGGGTGACTTAGGATGGGGAGGGGCTTACCCAAGTTCAACTACTACAAGGGTATGGCATGGAGTAAGTGTGCATTGAGAGCATGTGCAAAGGAGTGGAAAATGACAGAAGTTTTTAGAGTTGTGGGGTTTTAGTTAGGAAAGAGCTGGTAATAGAGGTCCTTAGTCTGGTAGTACAGTCAGGGCTCAGGAAACATATTTAGGACACGTCAGCCCTCACAAACTGATTGCAGATAAGGTAATCTGGGAATAAAATAGAAAGCAGAGAAAGGAAAAACAGATACCAGAGCAGGAAACTCCAACATTTGAGAAGTGGACTGAGAAGATAGAGATAGAAAAAATCTGAGAAGATGCAACATATAAGAGAAAGGAGAGTGTGCTGCTCTAAATTTTAAAATCAAAACATAGAGAAGAAGGGATAAACAACCGTGGTAAAACTCACAGGATGATCAGTGGAATGAGAGCTAAAAAACAGCAATATGGAGGTCTGTGTTGGAATGTTCTGTCACAGTAAAAACTGTGGTGACAGGGTGAGGAGCTGATGAAGTAGGAACTGTGCAGAATGCATCTCCAATTGCCTTTCCAGAGCTTAGGTGAGGAAGAGAAGAAGGCAAATAGAGAGCTCGTTCCCAAAAGAAATAAAGGAATAAGAAAAAGGGAGAGATTTTTAAAGGAAAAAGTGTGAAAATTTTGTAGAAAAAGTAGACAGCAGATGGATTAAAGGAAGAGAAGATTGGGTTGATCAAATATGTGTATTTTTAATCTTGATTTTATAATATTTGTAAACTGTGTGTGTGTGTGTGTGTGTGTGTGTGTGTGTATTAGGCCTGTAGGAAATGTCTAATAGACATGCTGGCTGAATGAAGGGAATAATGCCTGGGACACTGGCCAGCTCAGAGAGAAGAGCCATTCTTCCACTGAGAAGGGCTACATTTCCTTTCTGGATGTACTTGTCTGTCTAGCTGTTTCCCACCTGTCCACACTTTATTAAGCTATTGCCTATGTGCAAGGATGCCACGTGCTTACCAAAACCGGTCTTGTCCTTGCCTCCTCTTTGTACTTCAGTGGTATGGTCTTACCTCTATACATCAGAACCCTTCACCTCTTTATCCTTTAAAAAGTTATCTTGAATGTCACCTACATCATACAGTCTGATTTCCTGAAAGGTAAAATTCACCACAGCCTGAGAATCAGCTCCAAGCCACTGAAACCTTAGGTCTGATGCCTTGTGGAGCACTAAGCAAATTCACTGCTGTCATGCTGTGTGCTCCCTGAATTCCCTTCCCTGGGCTGTGAACAGGACTTGGATCTGCTGGAACCAAGCTCCTAGGATAGTGCTAGAGGCATAGTGGGCACTAAAAGACTTTGCTAAATGAATTAGTGAGAGAATCATTGGATATTGGCTTTAAAGGTCTAGGTAAATTTTAAGATGCTCAATAAAAATCACCTAGTGTTCATCTTAATTTCAGAGTCTAGGACAATAGGAAATATGTTCCCTCAATATAAAAGGAGTTTGATGCTGTGCTGTAATATAAACACATTGACAGAGCAAAGCAATAGTCCAATAACTGTCAGAAATGGAAATGTGTGACTTGGATAACAGACAAACTAAAATTTGGAATTGTTATAAATATATTTACTAACAAAAATTTCCTTCTGCTACTGTTGCCGAACTTCAAAGCAACTTCGTTTGAAGTATAAGATGTACTAGCTTTAGTCAACCCCACATTGTTCTGTATTTACTTAAAAACATAAAAGCTGAAGGCATCTCCAGATAAGGTTTTCAGTTATGGTAGCTTGGTCTTCCTGATTCATCAGACACAATTTGTTACCCAATTGACAGTTTTCCATGCTAACCAGAATGTCTGGTTTAAATGTTTGCCGCTTTGTGCCTTGAGGGTGTTGGAATTCTCTTTTCCTGGCTCTAGAAAATGAATTATGAAGGATGTAAGTGCATCACAGATGGTCTGTTATTCTTTCATGTGGTTGATTTATGAAGTCAGGCAGAAGAACTTTGGTGAATACTACCCAAAGGGAGTATCTTCTCACTGTTAATAAGGATTTGAGAACAAGGCTGGTTTTCTTCCATCCTTTGGACATGTGTGAAGATGGTATGCTTGGGGCTGGGGTAGTTATATTGTAACCAGCAAGTGACAAGCCTGAAAAGAAAATACAATGTTAAGAGAACAGTGGAGGAGAACAGTGAAAAGAATTGGATCCCTGGTGGTGGTCGTGGGATTGAGCTACTGAATTAATCAATCAAAACTGCTGCTAAGGGCCAGCCAAATAGCTCAGTGGATTAAAGTGCCTGAAAGCAGGTGCAGGGGTCAGGGGTTCAATCCCTGGGCCTGCCGTGCCACCCCTGCCCCCAGGGCGCTGAGATGGCAATTGAGTCTGGGTGCAGTGGTGCGCTCCTGTAATGCCAGCTCTTGGGAGGCTGTAAACAGGTGGATCACTACAAGGCTGATCCAGTAGTGAGACCCTGAACACCTTGTAGACCCTCCCCTAAAATATAAAAACAAAACAAAACAAAACAAAAAACTGCTCCTAGATATTTATATATGAATGAGATGAAAAATAAATTCATGTCATTGATTCAGCTAGTTGAATTTTGTCCTCTATAAACTTCAACTTAGTGCATCCTATTAAGTGCTTTTGTTCATAAAGTTTAAGGTCAGCTTTTCTAGCCTTCTATGTTACTTAGCTATCATATTTTACTGTGGCCTCCCCAGGCAATGGTAAAGGTGCTATATATTCCATTACTGAGTTTTATAAATGATTCCTCCCCTGAACAATTCTCAAATGTATCAAGTTGATTTTTCTTTATGCAGTGTAGGTCTATTTTATCTTTTTTAAAAAAATTTTATGTATTTGGTTCAGGGTACCAAATACATAAAATTTAGAAAAATTTATGTAGGCATCTCAGACTGGTAGTATCCCTCTTATTTTCAGCCTGCCCAGTGCTGAGATTATACACATGCACCACCATATCTGGTCTGGGTGGCCCACTAAGAGTGCCTGGGGATGGGGCCAGCATGTCATATGGTGCCAGGGATTGAACCTCAGTCCCTGAGCTTGCCTAAACAGACTCTTAGTCCACTGAGTTTTCTCACTGGCCATTGTAGGTTTATTTTACAGAAATAAGTACTTGTGCTTTTTGACTTGGTTAATATTACCTCTGAAAAACTTGGACAAACATTTACAGCTTTCCAATTTAAACTTGATCTAGTATTATGATTATGGGAAAGGGTTTCTCTAACATACTTTCTTTGTGGAGAATGTAAAGAATGTCTACCTCAATTTTCGTTTTGAAATAAATGACAAACTTCTTGGACTATCCCAACTTGAATACACTTAACAACAGTTTTATTTTATTTTTGACTCTTTTTTGGGACAGAGTTTCACTGCGTAATTTAGGTTGGCCTTGAACTCACTGTGTAGCCCAGACTTTCTTTGAACTCATGACAATCCTCTTGACTCAGCCTCCCAAGTGCTGGGATTACAGGCATGCACCCTTGTGTCCAGATTAACATCAATTTTAGAAAAGGTGCAATTAGTAATCTAAATTTACTTTTTACTTCTTTCAGTGATGATGTTGGGAGTAATTTTTTGACTTTAGTAAGCATATGTTAAAATTTTGTGATACACCTGATATTCCAGTAATGTAGAATATACCATTAGGATAAAGAAAATGACTTTTGTTTCAAAATAGATGTGGTGGGGCTAGGGAGATAGCCCAGTAGAAAAAGCACTTGCCTGGCAAGCACAGGATCCTGAGTTCAATCCCCAGTACTGAAAAGAAAAAAAAAAGTTGTGTATTGTGCCTTGGAAGGCACTGTGCGTTGTCTTGGAAGGAGATTGAAATGGAAATACCTATTCCCCTTTGGATCCCAATGGCCAGTGTTGGAGAGCTACTGTGAGGGTATATGGGAGAGATCTCCCTTCCTTTGCCTTGTGTTTCAGTGTGGAGGAACCTCTGTGACTGAGTATATCCTTCATGAAACCCTCCTCATCAATGGTACTGGATCTTGGGGGATGAACTTGCCCCCTGATAAATCAGCAGCTTCCATCTTTCTTTGTTTGGGGATGCTCCAGGTTTTGTGGAGGCCTTGGTTGACAAGAAAGCATGCACACTAGGGAAATGTGTCTGCTTCAGCCTTTCTTTGATTTTTCTTTTTGTGAAATGAACATTTGAATCTCCATACACCCAACTTTCAGTCACTCAGTGAACGGAATCCACTTTACTAGGAGGAAAATACTTTCATCATTACAGGCTTTACAAGGCAATAGGTTCATTACCCATGCTGCTTTGTGGTCCTGGAAGTGGGAGGCCAAAGAGTGAGAGGAGTACATATTCCTTGCATTTCATCCACCTCCACAAAAATCCCTTGTTTCTGTCTTATTCAGTAAAAGGTCTTCATACAAATCATGCCCGGAAATCTGCAACACTGGCAACCACAGCAATCAACACTATTTATTACAACCTTACGAAATGTAGATAGGGAGTGTCTCACACATGTGTAAAATGTAGAAATGTGTCAGTGCAAGGCTGTACACTCCAAAGACCCCACTGAACTATGTTCAATGAGTTCTGCTGCTCTCCTAAAGCTACACAGGTTTAGGGATTTGGTTCCACTGAGCATGAGAACAAGTTTCAGTGGCAAAGCATTGCTTTGCTGCAGGTATAATTGTAAGTGAGCAAAGAGGGAAAAAGCACTAAAAAGACTATTTCAAAACATATATGAAACATTTTGGTTATATGCAGAAATACTTAGAGGAGAAATTTGGGGATTTGAATTTATGCAATTCAAAGGACAAAATCAGTGCAATTTAGGTTAGTACGAATGTGACCCTAATCTGATTCATAGATTGAGAAGGATAAGGGAAAGGTGAACTATAATCATTTTCATATTAATCTGATATATTAGTGTCATAATCTTGGTATTAATTCAGTTTTGGAACACTATGATGTTTCATGCTTAGATTTGAATGTATCTTGTATGCATTTCCAATTAATAGAAATTTTTATTATAAATTATCAGAGAAGCAGGAAATGCCTTTTACTTATAGTCAACACTTTTTAAAATTAATTTTATTGGGAGACAAATTACAATGAGACAGTTTCAAAACAAATTAGTAAGACAGTTAGAATAATTAATACATTGCATACTGTTGTCTTCATAATAGTTATTCCGATGAAAAGATGCAGACAAGATATCTTGTCTAAATATTAGTGCAAACATTTCTTCTCAATGAATTAAGAGAAAGTAGCTTTATATCTATCCTAACTATCTTTCTTCTGAATGTTTAACAACTAAAGTTTGCAGATTGAAAATTAGAGATATAGATGGGCTAAAAATAGCCAATATTTTGGCCCTAGCCCTTTAAGGTCAGTGAGGACTCAGGGCATAAGAGAACCTCTGCTGTGACATCCTGTAAACTTGTTCTATTTTAAATCAAGCATGGTCTCATTTAGCAGTCCTTAAGTTTTGCACAGACCCAAATTCCAAGAAAGGTCAAATTTACAGTTAATAGAGGTAAGACTTGGATCTATCTTCTTGTGAATAACAATAATAGCAATAATAATAAAAACAAGTTTGATATGTTCCTCTTTGCTCAAGTTGTTTAGACCTGAATCTCCTCTCTCCCTTTTGTTGCATGATATTTTCTGAAACTCCATTCTAACGTGTTCATTCATGGAAAGTTTGCACGTCCAATATGTTCTTCCTATTGCCCAGCATCTGATATTCACTGATTGCTCTGAAATAATCACAGTGACACCTACTAACTAATTTTCCTTTCTTTTTTAAAAATGTATTTAGTACAGGGTATACAGAATCTCACTGTGTAGATTGGACTCATAGTGATTCTCCTGTTTTCAGCCTCCCAAGTGCTGGGATTACAGGCATACACCACCACACACAGTCTCAATAGTCTTCTTAATGCGCCCTGGGGGTGGGGCCACAACAGCATGCTGCTGTTCTCTGCTTAAGCAGGCGCTTTAGTCTGCTGAACTATCTGGCCTGCCCATACCTCATTTTTCTTAATGTAATTCAAAGCTTGATTTTTCTTTTTCCTCAAAGGGCTCAATAAGAAGTAGCTTCCTAAGCAATTTCTGGCAGCTGGCAATGGTGGTAGGGAAGAACTTCCAATGGGTCTTTCATGAGGCTCTTAGATTAAGAATTTATGCAAAATTTGTGCAAGTGAAGTCTGGGTATGTAACTCCATACAGGGTCTCCTTTTGCCTCACAATTCTGAGTCCTCATCCTTTCCCTAGAGATTCTCTTCCAGCCGGTAACATCCAAACTCAGTAGCACATGTGTGAGCACCAATAATGCTTTTAATCAAGTATTTTGGAGGTATTAAGGGCACATGTGAGCACATTACATTCTCCAGCTTTCTTTTTCTTAGCCAGAGCCAGGTACCTTGTTTTGGCCAATAACTGATTTTTAGTAGTAATGTCCCTCACTTCCAGTTGGGAGAATTTGCCAGTGAGAGAGCTCAAGAAATTTTCAGATGGTGGCAGTTCCATCCCTGGCATTGGGGGACAGGAGGTGGGGAGGAGATGAGGTGATGAGAAGCAAAACCTGGGTCTGTCTCAGTTGCTTTTCTCTTGTTGCTGGGACAAATACCCAACACTCAAGAGTAGTAAAGGAAAGCTTTATTTAGCTCATAGTTAATGGAGTTTTCAGTCAGCTGGCTCCAAGACAGAATGGCACATGGCACATGGCAGAGGAGCAATTGTTCACGGTGGTGGCAAAGAGCAAGAGGGAAAGGGAGGAGTGACAGCAACAATGGCAACAGAGAGCAAGTCTGTCTCCCTTATGTTACATTCAGGCTATCTGCCCCAGGCTGGGAGTAGTACTCATAGCCAAAATCCCAGAAGCATTTATATTCATAATCCCAGCAACACTCATACCCGTAATCCCAGCACTGTATCATGAATTAATCATGAAGTCTAGAAATCCGCCCATAACTGCACCAGGCTTTGGGGGTACAAATAGATACAAAACATAACAGGGTCCATCTAGAATAATTCTAAAATAAGATCTCAGATTCTGGAGTTCTGTGGAGTTTAACATAATGGAGTCTATACTGTCTTTACAAAAAAGAGCTAAAGCTTACAGAATATTCCCATATTCCTTGCAATAACTCTGTGATAATAAATAGAAACTGTAAGCAAATTGATCACTGAAAATAGTTTAGGATATCTTAGAACATCAGATGGTTAAATGCAAAAAAACCCCTTTAGTATTGACTATGTCCATAAAATTAAATAATTTTTTTTTACCATATTGCCATAAGATTTTATATAAAGTCATTTTCTCAGCTTTGGTTGGACAAGGTCAGTGGTGGTGGTGATGGCCTGAAGGTGTTAAATGCACTGTGTATAGCAAGAGAGCATGTCTCTTGGGCAGATCATGTGCCGATTCAGAAGCATCTTCCTCCACGAGGCTTCCTTCCACCTCAAAGAATGCAAATCTTATTTGAAAAGAAAGTATAATTCTAGCATTTTTGAATTCTCTTATAACTCATGATCTGGTTTTGCAAAAGATAAGATCCAAGAGACTTAGAATAAAGATTGTTGGGTTTTTTTTCTTTTTTCACATAGGGTCTAAAACATAGACCAGCATATTCAGTAGTTTGATTGTACTGTTACCAGTCTGTATGGGGAAGATTGAAAGGTTACACAGAAGATGAGTTTCAGAAAAGAAGGGAGTCTGTAGCTCAGAAAAGGTAATAATACCTTTTTCCCTTTTGAAATTGTGTGTGAATGATAAATTGTACAACCTACCTACTCTAAGCAAGAGTGAGATCTTTAACCTGAAGCTTCGAAAAATATCATTGGTGTTTAATCTTGAAATCTACATTTAGTATTTTATAACTGGATTTGTGAGTTTCTTGAGGTCTGGGGCTGTTACAACGGGCCAATTCCTTTGGTGCTAGGTGCAGAATATGTGTATTTATGTGTGCCTTTGTGTATATCAATGAGTATATCAGAATCGATGTGCATGTGTGTGAAAAATCAAGTATACATTTTGAAATTGTACAATCAATTCAAAATACTTACAAATAAAAATAACTAAAGTTATTTTTAAAAGAACACCTTTTAAAATTTCAATCAGTTTGTGAGGTGGCTTCAGATTAAATTATTTAAGAGAAAATGATTTTATAAATAACGGTAGAAGTCAACTGGTCTTAGAAGAATCCCTTAAGTACTTACTGTCTTTACTACAAAATAAGGATATGAGGAGTCAGTAGATGGAAAATCCTAATTTCCTCAACACAAAGCAGTCATTGTGCTATATTTGCAATGTAGAGGAAACTCTAGAAAGAAAGTGCAAATCTAATTTGGGAATTGTGGACAGGATAGGAAGTTAGGGCTTAGAGGGGAAAGAAAGTCACTATATTTTTAACTTTCTATGAATTGATGAGTAAAAAATGCATACGTTTCACTTTAAGTCATAATGACAATATGTTAGTCTCCACTATTTTTTTCTCCAAGGCTTTAAGACAGTCTGCAGACAGGTGAGGTAGGCTGATGAGGTGATACAACGCTAGAGCTCAGGATCATCTTAGAGACTTTCACTTCCTCCCTAGAGATTTTCTTTAAGCAAACATACACGAGTGTAGTCTTTTTTTGTGGTTTTGAGAAACTCCAAAGCCTCTCACTTAAAGAAGTTTTCCAATTTCCATGATGGTTCTTGGAATTCCTTCATCAGAGGCAATTTCACTCTGTACAGAAATAGAACGAAATAAGCTGGGAGAAAGGCTGACAACCGGATTCAAACGATTTTTAAATCATTGTGAAAATCAGCACATCCAATCCTTTAAAAGTGAGTTGATTTGAATTAGTATCAGGCAGCTGAATCCAAAGGTACTGAAAAACCTAAGAAAGAGACCACTGAGGAAAAGGAGTATGAGGTTTCTTATTTAATAATTTTGCCTAGAATCAGCTTTGCTCATTGTTTTTCCAAAGTATTGCTTCCAGCTAGTGAGGAAAAGGTAAGGCAGGAAATGAAGTCAAGTCATTCATAGAAGTGTGTTTTATTGAGCAAAAAACATCACTAACTAGTGTACTAATAGAAACTAAAATGTTACATTTGGAATATGTATATTCAGATATGAGTATATATAAATATCTATGTATTTTCTTTATTTCTTCTAATGAATCACAAGTTCACTCATACAGCTACCTCACAGGAAAAATACTTTCTTCAGGCATGTAACTGTTTTTAACAAAAATAAATATAGATTATATATTCTGTATAAGTGAAGAGCATAGATCTGGAAATATTTATGCATTTATGTATTTATGTATTTATTTATTTATTTGTTTTGTATTTTAGGGGAGGGTCTACATGGTGTTCAGGGTCTCATTACTAGATAGGACTCATAGTGATCCTCCTGTTTACAGACTCCCAAGAGCTGGGATTACAGGTGTGTACCAACATGCCCAATCTCAATTGTAGTCTCAGTGTGCCCCAGGGGTGGGGCTGACATAGCAGGCCCAGGGTTTGAACCCCTGGCTCCTGTGCCTGCTTGCAGATGCTATAATCCACTGAGCTATTTTGCCTGCAAAAGTGTGGAAAAATTTAAAAATTAAAACCCAATTTTTTAAAAAAAGCAGTTAATGTTTAGAATTTTCACCTTGACTAAATCTGTATGCTAATATCTGTGATCTAAGCAACTACATCAAGGACAGCAATGTGTAGTATAAAAATCATGCTTGAATACCTGTCATCTTAGTCTTATAAATATGTACTGTTTCTAATGTCATATGAATTATTACTATACTCTTTCGAATAATTTTTTTTAAAAGTTTAAAAATGGAAAAGAGAGAGATAAGAACAAAAACTTAAGATTTCTTGAAAGCAAGTGATATTATTGAATCACATGTCCAATTTTACATAACTATGTATGTTAATCAGAGCAACAGCTTTGATAAAAATAGACAGTATATCAACCATTGTTAATCAGCTATTCTTGTTTTAAAAATCTGTAACATA
>NDGN011494184.1:915-12660 GCA_002564285.1 Tympanoctomys barrerae
CCACCAGGGGGCGGGGCTGGCTGGCAGGCATGTGGTGCTGGGGGATTGAACTGAGGTCCCTGTACTTTGCTAAGCTTTGTTCTAAGTAGGTGCTTTAGACCACTGAGCCATCTCACCAGCCCTAAAAAACAACTTTAAAAACTTGCTTCAATTTTAAGTCTTAATCATTCAAATTTTTAAGTGATGTTTTATTAAAAGATTGAGTCAAGATGACCTCAACGTTTTGGGAGACTTACAAAACGAGGGTGAGATCCTACCTAACTGTATTTTTCTATTCCCCACATAATACATTAGTTCCACTAATTAAATGTATCTCTGGCCTGGAAACAAGACTACTTCCAAGGTCCTAACGGGAGCCAAATGACCACTTGTAGCCAGTGTGCTGTTAAAAAAGGGGTTGTGTAAGAGAAACTTGATACTGTCTCTTATGCCTCTTCCTAGTTTTAATCTTCAAGGACAAAGTTTTCCATAAACATTAAAAACTAGATACAAGACAGTTCTCTTTCTGGAGTAATGTACTGAGAATCTGGCTAAACAGGTTCAGATTACTTAACAAATAATATTAACCTAAAATAATTATAGCTGATGTTAAGGTTCAGGGAAAATAATGAGAATGGCAATCTGTAGTTTTCTTTTCAACTGCTATGCTGTAGCCTTCATGCTATACGCTGATAACAAAATTCAGCTGATACAGGTATTAGATGAGGCCTGGTCCACAGGGAAGTCTCAAATTTCATCTTTTAAAATTCCATCTCATTACTTCAAACCAGAAAAGTCCTATTCTTTATATCAGTTAACAAACTGAGTGCTATTATTTGAACAAAACTACATTAGATTTGAGTAAAGGATAAAACTCAAGAGGCCTTGCCTGTCTTGCTGGGCTCAAGATTGTTTCATTCTTTATTATAGCTTATTTTCTTGATAAAACAACCCCCAACACAAAACCTACCACCATGAAAACAAACAACAAAAACCTTACATATTTGCAGACAACCTTAAATTACACTTAAGATGGTGCTAGTAGGCTGAGGAGATAGCTTGGCCTGGCAAGCTCAAGGACTCAAACATGATGCCTGGTACTGAATGCCATGTCAGCACCAAAACCTGGCATGGTGGCACACACCTGTAACCCCCGTGTTGGGGAGGCTGAGACACGAGAGTCTGAGCTGTGTAGTGAGATCCTATATCAAATAGATTTAAAAAATAGTGCCAGCTACTTAATTGGAAAATTACCACACAATGGGAAGTAAACCGTGTAAAATAATCACCAAAAAATAAGCCCTAAAGCCCATAGCACACTACAATGTCAAATTTTTACCTCTACCTGACACACAGCAGACCCCTGATAAGTTTTTGACCTATGGCTCAAAACTTCAAAGACAGTACTTATTTATTTAGAGAAATATTTAGAACCATTAAGGAATTACTATTCACTTCTCTAGTTTTGACATCAGGGTTCTTTTTGATATCTGGAATATACACCAAGGACATTCATTACTTTCCATAAGTCACTTCCTCTTTTTATTTTTAATTTGTGGTCCTGGGGATCAAACATGAGACCCTGTGCTTGTCAGACAGGCATTTATGCCACTGAGCTCTCTCCCTGACCCTTTCCTTCCTCTTTTTAAAATAGGACAAGTAATTATTTTTGCTCAGGCTATCTAAAAACTTCTACGTTTTCTGATATTAATCACTATCTCCACAAATTTAGAGGCAACTCAATGTACAAATACCCCATTTTTGAAGGATTTTTTTTTATGTATTTAGTACAGGGTCTACATCTCACTATACAGACTGTACTTGTGATTCTCCTTGTTTTCAGCTTCCCAAGCACTGGTATTATAGGTGCGTGTGCCACCACGCCCAGTCTCCATCACCATTTCAGCATACCTGGGGGGTGGGGCCGGCATAGCATGTCATATTGGGGATCAAACTCTGGCCCCTATGCTCTGCCTAAGCAAGCACTTTATTCTGCAGAGCTATCTGGCCAGCCCAAATATTCATGTCATTTCTATTTTTTTCTTCCTAGTACCAGGGATCCAACTTGGGACCTTGCGCTTGCCAGGCAGCCACTTACACCACTGAGCTATATCCCTGGCTTTTCCAAAGGGACTTTTTTTGTTTTTTTATAAACCATTTTCTTTTTTGGTACTGGGAATCGAACTCTAGGCCTTGCGCTTGCTAGATAGGAATTGCACTGCTGAGCTACATTCCCAACCCTTGAAAGAATTTAAATACATCCTGTTTTGACATGAAACACTACACTTCTATGATTAGAACAGAAACACTCAAGGCACAAAAAATAGTTTGCATCACTCAAAATCGATAATGATAGATAAAACTTTTAGAATTCAGATTTTTAAAATAAATCTCAACTAATAACTGTTCAATTCAGTGCTCGTTATTGTTTCTGTAATGGTTTTCTTCATATAGTTTTAACAGATAGTATATATTTAATTTTTAAGTCTAGAAATATTCCTTGTAGTAAAATATGCTGTCTTCAGCCACATTAATCGTTACTGATTGTATTAAGTACTTACTGTCAAGTTGTCTCTCAGTAATTGCATAATTAGCGTGCTGTCCTTGTATGACTCTTCACTTAATGTATCAAGTTCAGCAATGGCTTCATCAAAAGCCTGTAATTTCAAAAAAGTACATTTTAGTATTCAATTAGTAAGACTGCTAAATTCCTTTGTAACAAGGAGGATACATACTGTCTTTGCCAGAGAACAGGCTTTCTCTGGAGAGTTCAGAATCTCGTAATAGAACACGGAGAAGTTAAGGGCCAGACCCAATCTGATAGGGTGCNTTGGTTGCATTTCCTTTTTGCTGATTTCAAAAGCTTCTTGGTATGCTTGTTGTGACTGATCCACAATCCCTGGATAATAAAACATACCCAAACACATGGACTAAGTGTGCATGTCACCTTTATTTCTCAAACCAAACCTTTCATTTAATACCTCAGGTGTAAAACCCAGTGTGCCCTGGGTCACCAAAGGAGCCACTGGTCCAGAAAAATAGAACTTTGTAATCCCATTATTATTGTATTTTTAGTAAGCAGTTTGTAATGCTCCTCAGTTACGCTATGGCCAATTTCTTAAAATTGTGAAACATGCTTGTACACAAAACTGGCTGGAAAGCAGCTATTTTAGAATACCAATGTTAGGTAGTTTTATAACCCACAAAGAAAGCACCACTGCTTATCATCCAGGGCTAATTAAAAAAAAAATTTCTATACTGTGACATTTTATACACATTCAGCAGGTTTAAAACAAACGCAGCCTACCTTTCTTATCATCACCAGCAGCAACCTCGGCCAAGTAACGGTAGTAGTCTCCCTTCATTTTCAAATAAAAGACTTTGCTCTCTGCTTGTGAAGCATTGGGGATCAAGAACTTTTCCAAAAGAGACTTAGGAAGAAAATAAATAGATGTACTAAGCATAAAACATTTACAAAAGTAATTACATTTCTTAAGCACATAGTATAGACAGTCATTGCCAATAACATAACTGAATTTGTGGTTTACACTGGCAGAATGCTTAGCTGGGTGAGGAGGTGCACGCCTATAATCCCAACACTTGGAGGTCAAGGAAAGAAATCACTGCAAATTCAAGGCCAGCCTGGGCTACACTGAGTTCAAGGCCAGCCTAAACTGCATAGTGAAGCCTGCCTCAAAAAACAACAAAGGTTGCAAAATACTTTGGGCTGCAATATTTTAAAAAGTTTTGAAATTAGTATTTAGCTTACTGAAGGATGACCCAAATGAATATAAGTCCCCACCACATATTTACTCACATGCTAGCTTTAGTTCATATTTAATAAGAACAATTACTAATAAAGCAGACAAATTCCATTTAAAAGTACTGTAATTATGACCTTAGAGGGAACCTACAAGATTAACTTTTCAGGACACTAAGGGAATGATAAAGCAGCAAATAATAATATGACTCATACAATCAATCCATGCTGGAGCAAGCTGTACAAAATGAACTACTTCATTTATAAGAACACAGCTAGAAAACAGGTACAATTTTCCAGACAGTGAAAGGATTATGAAATTTATGAATCTGAAGAGCAGCCCTGATACAATCAAAATGATTTTTAATCTGTTTAGACAGTCCCCAAACTGCAGATAAAACCTGTAATATCATCTTATAGTTTTGTTTAAAGCTATTAAGAATTTAAGTTTATTTTAATTTTCACATACTAAAAATTACCCTCTACAACTGATTTAAAGCGTATAGATGTGTTGGGGAGACAGTGGAATAGTGTTTTTAGTTGAGAAGAAAAACAGCAGCACCAAAACGAGACAGGCATTTTAAAAAATCCTCTAATACCACACCCAGCAAACTCTTGAAATTAGAATGATGGCTAATTTCAACTGGCTTGAGTTCCAAATAAATCAGTTCTTACAAGGAAAAAAATATCTAATGCTTGGTTTGTATACTAGAAGGCAGTTTACCCTCAGAAGTGTCTACTTATATGACTATAAGCATATGTAAAAGAATAAGCCATTTAAAATGTTAAAATTTTAAACCTACACCAGGAAATTTAATAACTTCTTTAGTCCTTGTGTTCACAAATGTCACTAGAAGGACTTATTTTTATGAGTAATAACTTCTATATCCCTAAAGGAGGTTTTTTTTTTTTCCCCCAGAATGCCTTCAGGGCAGGTTTGGCTGGAGTGTTGTGGGGATCGAACTGCAGCAACCTGAGCCTGACTGCTTTGTTGAAGCAGCCACTTAAAGAACTGAGCTAAGGGCACAGGACCCTAAAAAGGCAGAAGAATTTCTTTTGTATCCCTAAAAATGTCTTATTTTACACTGGAGCTGCCTCATGCTGAACAAGATGCCTAGGCATTAATAAGTTAAGCATGCCTTCCCTTAAGCTAAATACTGAATCTGCCATTTAACAACTGAAAGCTACTAACCGGAACCCATAGGAGGGCTATTGTACTTATTGGCCTGCAGACCGAAAGACGACAAAATGTTTCTGGTAAAATGCTGACCCTAAAAAGTTGCAGAAGGTACCCAGCCAACAAAATGATCTAGCCAGCCACAACCCCTAAGTGAAGGCTTATCAGGTATTTCAGCCCCAGCTTGAAATCTTAGCTCAATGCAGCAGTAATGACCACAGTCAGTAACAGGTAACATGTGGAGAACTGTCCAATAGTCCTGCCAATCCATAGAACCACAAGGAATAAATCAGTTTTGAATGGTGTTGTATAGCTCTTGATAACCTAGACAAAGCCCTACAATTTCAATATGGAATCATAACATTATCGCTATTTTTATTATTTTCTGTGATTTGACTGTTCCATTTCCCCATCCATGATGTGCGAATTATAATTATCCCTCATTTTATAGAAACCAATGGGACCCAACAATGTGAAGTGTTCAAACTCAGCTAGCTTGTAAAGGCACGCCTCCAACTAGACAGGATCACTAGTACTAACAGTATGCTACATTCTTCTGCCTCTATGGGCTGTTATGCCTACTGAAAAGGATGTGATCCCAAGACTTCACAACAAAACTAAGAATCCAAGTTAAGAAAAAGATGTAGTACTGTACTGTACCAACAAGAGTAATCTAGAGTATACTGGTTCTTTAAAAATGTAGTAAGACAGGCACTGACAAACTACAGACCACCAAGAGTAAGCGAAAGGACAGTGAGGACACCAGCACAGCTATGAAGATGAGCATTAGCGGGACATGAGTGACTACCAAAGACTGGTAAAATTGAGGAAGACGGAAAACTTTGGTTCAATGAGACAACTTACGAGTTGTTCAACATTGGAAATGAGTCACCTGTTCAGGCTAGGCAATGGGTTCTCTTTTGTTTTTTTATTCATTTATTTTTTTGGAGGGTTCTCTTTTAGATGTACAGAAGTCAGATGTGGTTTCAACTCTTAAGGGAAAATACAGAATTGACCAGGCTAAAGTATAACACAAATGAGGCAATTGTAATAGCTTGTCAAACTGATCAAAGAGTAATGAAGGCTCATTTCTAGGCTCAGAAGCCACAGGAGAAAAGCAAATGTAAAGAGTAACCTTAAGGACAAAAGAAAGCTGCAACATGTTATCAAAAAGCATCAGTATAGCAAAACAGAGGTGAGCGAAGTAAAACAGAAATGATGGCTATTTTCAAAATGGAGCGCCTAATATCCTGTGAAACAAACAATACTACCTTGTACAATCTGTTCACTACAACAGTATGAAAGCAAGAGCAAGAACCTGAATTTAAAAGGAAAATAGTGGTAGGCACCGTATTAGGGAAGTTAAAGTGCTACAACTTGTACTACAAAATGAAATGTTTACTGTCTAAAATCTGTCACTTGACAAAATTCTGCAATGTGTGCAATGGCTGCTGGTTTTTTGACAGGGTATGAGCAGATGACTTAGAAAGCATTTAGAATAGACCAACACACAGGGAGTATGTTATGGTTTGTATCTAGTTGTCCCCTCAAAACCTCATGTAAATCATGGGGCAATCACCACTTGAGGGGCAGAGACTAGGGCAGGGCTCAAGGGGCAGGGCCAGAGGTATGAAGGTTAAAATGTCAGCCTGCGCCTCCCTACTCCCCCTAGGCCCAGTGATTTCGTTTAGAGGTGTGGAGAGGGTCATCCTGGACACAGCAGCACCCCAGCCTCTCTTCCAGACCCTGTAGTGCAGGATGGCAGTGTCTCGAGGTCTTGCTATGTAATTCAGGCTGCTCTAGACTAGGAAACCTCCAGTAACTGTGAGCTACCTTTCCTTCCCTAAGCTTGAGCGTCAGGTATTTGTCCCAGCAACAAGAGAAGAGTAACTAAAACAGGGAGAAGTAAGTACTGTCACCTTTTTGGAAGAAAGAATAATCTGAACCATCATACTTTTAAGTACTGTTTAAGTTAATCAAATTACCGTAAAAAAATGGGTACACTGCCTCAACTTTTACACACCACAACCAGTTCAATTCATTCACTCAGACACTGCCTTAGTTCTGAACTCTCTCATGTGAACTAATTTTATTTAAAAAGAACTCCCATATTTCTAACCCAATCATAGTAGTTACCTCTCGCTGAACAGATAACATTCTAGGAAAAAAAAAAAAAAACAAAACCAAAGCAAAAAAATAAAAAGGGAAAAAAAACCCCCAAAACCAAAAACAAAACCTAATAATCAATGCTTCGTATTTGTTTAAAAAATTTTTGGTCTCAAGTTCTCTTTATGTGGATACCATTTATCTTCCTCACTTCATTAATTTGTAAAATGGTTGCCAAATACCTCTAAATTCAGATTGGCTACAGTTCTTTCACTTGAGAGAACACCTGAAAGCTGCCACCTCAGAGCTGGCTGTGGGGTCAGCTGCTGCTGTGGGCCTGTGGAGATGCTGTGAAGTATAAGAACACTAGGAGCCCAGGAAGTACCGTTCTATCCAATTTACCAGATAGGAAGAAATGGGGGTGATGAGCTTCACCATTTATAAAGTCAGCAGGGCCCCCCCCAAAAAGCCTTACAAAGGTCCAAGTTCAATGCCTACCCGTGGTTATCTTTAGGCAGCTCACTGCACAGATAAAGCATCAGTCTGCCTATAAACATAAACCATGTTACAGCAAAACACAAAATATCACTCGTGCACTTATGCAGGTACCATCTACTACGTGGCATGAATAAATTTATGAGCTGCATCTTTTAAAAAACATATATATATATATATATATATATATGTATTTTTTTTAGTACAAGGTCTACAGGGTCTCACTACACAGATCAGACTCGTAGTGACCCTCCTGTTCTCAGCCTCCCAAGTGCTGGGATTACAGGCACACATCACCACACCCAGTCCCAAGATGTATTAAAACAAGCTAATAATAAGGTTCAGCATGTAACTCAAATAATCACAAGCATTCTTTATAGAGACAATCACCCCAAGGTGACTTACTATAGCCACGTGTTTCATATTTATGCCTTCTACCCTCCATGGCTCTAAAATATTTGAAGGAAAAAAAACAAAAACAAAAAACAAACAAAAAAACCCAAAAAAACTACGTAAAACACATACACACCTTAACCATTCCCCAACAATATTGTTAACTTAAAATGGCATTAACATTTTATGAGCAACATAAAGATTTACTGGTGACATAAAGTATAGAAGATGTGAAGAGATGACATGCAAATACTACCAGGACTTGATCTGAGGGACTGAGCTTCAGAGGTCAGCGGGTTCTGGAGCCAAATCCCTACAGACAGAGGGACAACTGCACTTTCCACTTTGCTTCATGAAAAAAGACATCAGTAAGGACTACTGCAATTTTTTTACTTCAAGAACGCTAATACAATTTCTCTTACCTGATGAGTGCAGAGGTGAAGCATATTAAAAGATGCAATATGACCAATGCCCTGATTAGTGCTACAGAATCAGTAGTTTCAGCCACCCTTGCTTCTATCCCATTGTTGAAGTCAGAACAGTTAATAAAGGTCAATGCTAATATCATCATGAAACTGTAACCTCAGGCATCCACTGGAAAGATTTCTCAGAAGCCTGCACATCATTTTTTAAATCTGTGGATTTAAAATAATCTGTGCTATGTCATATGCTTTAAAATATCAACTTTTGTCAATACAGCTTTGGAAAAATTTCAAATTTGTTCTACATACCTCTCAAAACTTAGCTCCAAGGCTATGCTCTCTCTAAATCTAACTCTTACACTTCATCTACTTTGTCTATACCACTAGTGCCTAGTTTGTAGTTGCAAGAGAAAAAAAGCTATATCCTAATTTCTGTAAGAACTACACTAACTATGCTGTATCACAAATAGAATATGACACAGATGCCGACATGGAACAAAGCACAGATCTGTATCACAACATGTGTGTAGGAACCAACTTATACAACAATAAAAGTATATGATCCTATTCAAGGATACACTGCTTTGTGTACCTCAGAAATTACCAAAAGATTATCAGATTATCTCAAATGAAGCGGAATGAGGTCACAGTAGGTTTGCTTTTTGAATATTATCTATGTTTTATAGTATCTAAATTACCATACATAGCCAGTGTTAACTTAAGATTTCATGGCTTTGTACCTTTAACTTTTCAGACTTCTCTTCTTGGGGTAGGGGGGCTATTGGGGACTGAACAAGGACATGTGCACTGCTTCAGCCCACTCATAAATTATGAACCAGATTCTTACAAAGCCAGTAAGTAATCCAGATGGGCTTGAACTTGGCATCCTGCCTCTAATTTTGCCTCCAAGAGAGCTGGGTTTACAGTTGTGTGCCACCACACCTGGATAACACACAAGCATTCTTTCTTTGCCTATTCTGTTTGAGATGAGATCTCTCCATCTTGCTCGCACTGGGCTTGAATTTGTGGGCTCAAGTGATCCTCCACACTGGCCTGCTGAACAGCTCAAACTACAGGCTCCACAAGGACATTTTGCCCATTTTAAGCACTAAAACATTAAATCTCAACTGACTTATAATGAAGTCAGGAGACCATGTTAGCTACTGAGACAGCAACAGAAGAGACATGACAAGAGTTTCTAAGGCAATTAAGATACAGTGGCAAGTTTCTAAGACAAGATACAATCTTCATCACAGTATTTCACTACAGCATTGTGAAATCCTCCCATTTTATCCCAAAAAAGCATCTCAAATACTTTTAACTACTTCCTACCCTACCATTATCTTTCATGGTGTTATGAGTTATGTCTAGCTGTCCCCCCAAAGCCTCATGCAGTCACAGGGTGGCTTTTGATTATTGTGGGTGTGGGTTCTGCACTCACCCCGGGGCAATATAAGGAGGGGAGAGATGCTAGCTAGCTGCCTGAGCTACTACTGCCTCTCCCCTTACTCTCCTGTTCTTTGCCTCCTGCTTTCTGCTATGTGCCTCGGCCTTGGTGGCAGCTGCGTATGGACTGAAACCTCCACTGTGAGCTTTTATAACCTTTTCTTCCTTCATTTCAGGTGTCGGGTATTTTGTCACAGCAATGAGATAACAGTAGCTGAACAAGATGGCTCTTAACATGTTCACAATAGGGCCTTAACTTCTGTCTTGTTGCTGAGCAGACTTCAGGGCTTCAAGTCAGTGTGACTATGCATGGCCACACTGCCTCCTACCTCCTCTTTCTTTTATGGGGGAAGCCAGGATTGAACACAGGACCCCATGCATGCCAGGCAGGCACTGTGCTGCTGGATATCCTCAACCCCACCTGACTTTCCTTAAAAGGGAAGTCTGACTATTAATAGACTAGGAAAACGTAGACTAAACTTTAAAAATATTAAGAACAAGTACCCAATTATGAAGTACCTCACGTTTACTTCAGTGCTAAACAATGGCCATCTGCCACACATACTTCGATTTAAACTATTAAGGACTAAGTGCTTTAGTTGGGCTTGTCAACTAAAATACAAGAATATATCTAACAAACAATGTATTTCAAAGAAAAATCACAAGTTATACAGCTAGGATCATATTTTCTTCTTTGAATAAGCTCATTAAGTTGACAACTTAGTTGGAAAGCACTTCGACAAAAATAATTCAGTACATACCTTTTGACAAAGTAATTACAATTGGAGGGTGTCTTTTTTTGTGACAGGGTCTCAGTCTGTTCTCCAAGCTGGCCTTGAGCTAACTATGTAGCCCGGGGCTGGCCTTAAACTTGCCCATGATCCTCCTACCTTGGCCTCCTTCCCAGGTGCTAGGATTATAGGTCTGTACTACCAGGTGGGGGCCTGGGTATCTACGTTGAACAATCCAACAGATATATTTACAACAATAACATTTTTAGCAATTCTCACTGTTGTTTAAACTCAAAAGTGTAATGTATTAATAGGTAAGCAGCGTTATTATTTGTCTTCAAATATGATTTACTGAAGGCACAGTATTGCTTCCAGGAACTGCCTAAAACACAATGATAATGAGAAATCATAGTCCAAAACATAATAACTTGGCAGCAGTCTTGATAAAGTGCAACATTATGAAAGGCAAAGACTGAAAACTGATCTATATTGAAGGAAAAATAAAATTCAAAACATCTGGAAACCACTGAGAAAATATGGTGGTACAATCTGAAATTTAAATAGATCTTCAGGCTATGTAAGACTTTTCCAATTATGCTATTCTTGGCTTAAAATTATATTGTGGTTATGTAACATGTTAACAACTGAGAAGGTGAAGTATGAAGAATACGTTAAGTTCTTCATACCACCATATTTTTTTTCCTAAATCTAAAATCACTTCAAAATGAAAACAAAGAATTAGAAACATATAGACAAATAGACAAGCACAGGTACAGCAGATTTTTTTTTTCTCTCTCTTTTTTTTTAAGGACAAAGTCTCACACTATGTAGTTCAGGCTGGTCTTGCTACCAGCAATGCTGTTTTTGCCTTCAGGAATTACACTATACACCACTACACCCAGCCCCCACTGCTTATTTAACATTGTCAATTCTCTAAAAAAAGTATTTTAAGAAGTAATCTTAAAGACATGGCATACAAAATGATGCATTTGTGAAAAAAAATAAGGGAGAAAAAATGTTCTCATTTTGCTCTAAGAGTACTTCCCTAAGGGTTAATTTAATTTCATGAAGACTGAAAATACAGCTGAGCTATATTTAAGGTGATACTACAATGCTCAAATATGAGTGGAAAAAAGACCAATCCTTTATGACCTCTTAAAATTGTACTGTCATGGGGCTGGCGAGATGGCTCCGTGGTCTAAAGCACCTACTTGGAACAAGCTTAGCAAAGCACAG
>NDGN011494216.1:3014-29418 GCA_002564285.1 Tympanoctomys barrerae
AAAAAAAAAAAAAAAAGAGTTGTTGGCTTCCCCTTGTTCCTTGAGTCAGGTTAATGTCCAGGACAGTCTGTGAGAGCTGCTTGTGAGTCCTCACTGCAGTCACACACTACAATCCATACTCTTGTCACCTGCAGCTATTCGAGTCATGCCCATTTGTTCTGGCCCTAGCCCATGCTGTGCTTTGTGCCCCCCATCTGGACAACATGCCTCCCACACACCAACACGCACGGTTACCTTGCCTACTTCCAACTCATATTGCAGACCTTGGCTGAGACCAAGAGGACTTCCTTGTTTATGATTTTTTCCAGGGTCAAACACAACTTGTTTATAGCACATATCACAGTTGCAGCTTTACCTGCACTGATAGGATCATTTGCTTTAGGTCTCCAAGCATAAAACCAGGAGGGGTTGTCTGGCCTTAGTTCAGCCTTGCACTCCAGGAGTCTGGGACAGTATCTGGCTGTCCTTGGCTCTACATCATGCAGGCATGATGAGTGCTCCCTTGTCCCAGGAGCTCAGGGGACCCAGAGCAGACTGTAGAAGTGATGAGCACCAGAGTCCTGGCCTTCGTCCTACCCCTGCTCAGAAGGGAGTCATTGCCTTTCTCTGTGGCCCTTAAATACTCATGGTATACCTTAGAGTATTTTCTCAGTACACAGAAGGGTCCATTCCCCAGTGCCCTACCCTAGGCAAGGTATATACAGTAGGCTTACAGGAGTTGTACTTGGGTTCTGATTGGCTGAGAGTTCTGAGACAGACTAATTATAGACAACATCCCAGGGTAGCTACCAGTGAACAGGTGAGGTTCTCATCAGTGAAGGGGTGTCACTCTGTACCACAGTGCCTGATGCTGTGGGGGAGAGTCAGGTGCAGAGTAGGGTTCTCTGGGTCCCTTCTGATGGGCCACGTGATGGTGGATGGTGATGGAGGTTGGCTCACACTCCTGCTGGTTTGTTTTTAGTTTGCTTATTTTTAGACAAGGAGCGCTGGAAGTACATGAGGGGCTCTACTCTCATTCTCCTTACTACCACTCTTCTTGTTGTGGTTTTGTGAGACCAATGGGGGAGATAATAACTCAACAGGTTTAGGTCCAAAGATGAAGACTGACTGTTTTTATCGGATACAAATATTAGTTTGTGTCTTTGAAATATAAAAGCATAAGGGGAAAATAAATCATTGCTTGTAAATATGGGTATATCTGAAAGAAACATGGCGACTTATGCTCATTGAATGCTGGCCGATCACATGGTGCTGGGGATCAGACCCAGGGTGCTGTGCATGCCAAGCAGGTGCTCTGGCACTGTGCTGCACCCTCGGTCTTCAGAGTCTTTTCAAGCAACAAAAGACATGGAAGTGTGGCTGAAGGCAGCAGGAGGACTAGTAGTATAGGACTTTTTATTGACATTCTGGAGTTTCTTTAGACACTATGTGGACCTGAGAGTTGGTAATATACTGATGGAAAGCTTGCTAAGGGGAAGAACAAAAGGAGCCAGACCTAGAGGTATGGAGGTTATGTACAGGATGAGTCCTACATGCAAACTGCTCTGGGCCAGAAGTGTTAGAGATTCTGGAATATTCGCATAAGTATAATGAGATATCCTGAGGATGGGGCCCCGGTCTTAACAAAGATTCATATATATTTCATAGACTGAAGTAATTTTAAGATTACTTTTGGTGCACCTGTGCTTTGCCCAGAACCCAACACATGAGGTCAGATGTGGAAATTTCCATTTCTGATGTCACATGGGCATTCAAAATGTTTCAGATTTTGGAGCACTTCAGATTTTACATGTTTAGACTACTCATGTTCAACCTGTACTTGCTTCACCAGCAATCAAAGGTGTGTGCATGCCCACACTGATAAGAGTCCCTATCATTCTTCATACCTGAGGTTCTATCATGGCTTTGCTTTGTGATGCAGCCTTTCCGTTGGGGCACCCCATCATCCTTACCAAGCACCAATTTTCACTGGTACTAGTGGGCCACGTACCTCAAGGCTTCCTGGGTAGCAAAAGATTGGGATCTGCTGATGTTATTAGAAAAGAAACAAATAGCATGGAGAATTGCAGAGTGATGAGACCTTATGCTTCAGTTCATTAGGATGTCTATTTTATGACCATCATTTAGATTCCTGAGAAACTATCCACTATTAGAAATGCCTGAGTTCTGTGCATTCCTCCAAAACTCTGGTCTAAACTAATTTGATGTAAATTATACATTTGCAAGTAGTATTCCGGAATAACCTGTACGAGGCCCACAAAGACAGAATGCACAAAAGGAAATGATGATGTGTTTTATTCATAAGCAGGCATTGCTTTTCAAAATTCTTATACTGTTCCCTAAAATACCTAATGCATCACAAGCCGACATTTGTACCACCAGCCTTCCCTACGCCGAAAAGTACTGTTCCTTTTAATCAAGTAAGTTTATTTTGTGGCGAAACCTTTGTATAATATTGAAAAATAGTTGTGTTCCCGGGAAGCTATTTCAGTTTTCTGAAATGATCATTTTTAATCATCCGCCTAGCAAAACAATTTACCAAGCAGTGGAGGATAACGAACCATAAAGTTTAATTTGCCTTTTTTAATTGAGTTGTTAATTAGCACCCCTCTGCCGATGGAAACTCCCAACTTGCTTTTCTGTTTTGCTTCTGATCCGAGACATTTCAGAGAATCTAATCTACCATATATCCTCTATCCAGGTACTTTGCTGAATCACATCAATGGATGATTATTTTCTAAATCTGCGGAAGTTTCAACAGATGAATACAAATTTAGTCAGTGGCCAATAGAGAATATAGAGTGGAATTAAGTGAATAAGATTATGTCCTACTGTGTCGTGCTGGACATGTCTAAATGCTTGATGTTACTTATCCATCACAGCACTTTTGAGGTACAAGTAGTTATCTCTAACTTATGTACAGTTAAACCAAGGTTTAGTTTATGGCAAGGGCTTTTTGCAGTGTATTTGGAATTGCCTGCAGCTCCCGCCCCATGCTGGAGTGGCTTCACAGGTTATCTTGCTAACCCAGTGTGGATTCTTAAGATCCTTAAAGTAAAATCAAACTGACCTGTAATCCAGTTCTGGATCTGCTGTGAGTGTGAATGTGAAGTGTCCAACCAGCTAGTCAGGGCCTGTTGGGGTCGTGCACCCTGTGCAGCCAGACCCCAGCCCAGAAAGGCCCTGTTCTTGAACTTCTGTTCTGCTGTTACTGTCTCAAGGTATTAAATTAATCTGCTCCAGGGATTCCATGTGTTTTGTTTTTTAATTTTTAAAAATATTTTATTTACTCATTAATTTGGTACAGGGTCTCACTACCACAGCTTGGACTCACAGTGTTTCTCCTGTCTCAGCCTCACCAGCACTGGGATTATAAGTGTGCAGAACCACAACCAGTTTTGGTGGCCTGCCAAGTACGCTTGGGGTTCCAGGGTCAGCATGGAATGTGGTACCAAGGATTGAACCTGGGTCCTTGCACTTGCCAGGCAGGTGCTTAGACCAGTGAGCTATCTTCTCAGCCCTGTGTTTTTATTTTGCATTGAGTTCTGCAAGCTATGTAGGTAGTCGTGTTTCTGTTATAGTTGCCACAGCCATCCATTCTTTGTGCCTCTCTCTTTGTCACGAATTCTGTGGGTCACAGCCCTACACAAAGCCTCGTTATTGTCTCTGGATTACATGTTCCCAGGCTAACGTGGGGCATTTCTAGGTTTGCATTCTCACCTGGAGACTGGGGGATGAAGGATCCTCTTCCTGGGCCAGGGTGTACCATTCAGTTCCGTGTGGCTATGAGATTCATGGACTGTTTCTTCAAAGCCATGAGGGGAACAGGAGGAGGACAAGTCTGCACCATGGTGGAACCTTATATCAGGTGATAACGATAGAGTAGCATCCTATTACCTGTGCTGTATTTCATCAGGTAAAAGCAAGTAATGGGTCTTAAGACAATAATGCTATGTAAAATTAATCTGGAGACAGAGATTAGGGGACCACTCTTAGACTATGCATGCTACAGTTATCGTGTATTAGGATTATTAAATGAGTTGTGGTTAGCATTATCCTTGCTGTTACTCATACTTTTGTAGAGCTTGTGGTGTTCCAGACTTCGTCATGAGTGCCTTACATGTCTAGCTTCTTTGAAGAACAGAAGCCAGCCTTCCTTCTTGGCTTGCTTTTGATAGCATCCTGGGAATAGTGCTCCCTAGGGTGGGTCGTCCCCAGTCAGAACTGTGCTGGGACAATTTAGTTGGGTGTTCCTTACTTGGCTTGACAGTTACCTCTCACACATCTTAATTCCTTCCTCTCTGTCTCCCCTTCCCATCTCTCCCTCTCTTCATCCCCTGCACTTCTTCCTCATTGCTCCTTGTAGGTCTTGGTCCCTTCTTCAATCAGAAAAGATTAACTTTCAGCATTTTTCCCTTATGGAGCTTAAAACCTAGAAGTACAATGCAGCACCCCAGAGCTGAGCTCCAAACTTGTCATCATTCATCTAACAACTTTCTTCTCTCTTCCCTGGCACTTCATGATGTATACCGCCTTGCCCATTCCATCTTTTCTCCACTCACCCTTTATGGCTCTTCTTCAGTCTTCTTTGCTATTTGTCCAGATATAGCTGCTGATCTCCAAACACACTATTTATCCTTCTTTTCCCATGTCTACTTTCTTTCTTCTCAGGTAGGAGAAAGCAAGGGATGAAGGACAGCAGCGATGACTGAATAGTCTCAGAGGCTTCTCCCTCCTTGCAGGTGTGTCTGATGATCTTCACCAGTAGCGCTGATGAGCACCAAGGGCACAGTGAGCCTGACACACTTCACTCCAGCTACCCAAAAATGCAGGTGCCATTTTGTGCCACATTCTTTTCCAAAATGGGGACTCCCTCCTCATCCTTCCCCTCCTCCTCCTCCTCCACTCCTTTTGTTCCCCTCTTTCTCCTTCTCTAAACCCTCCTCTTCTTTGTCTTTCTCCTCCTTTGCCATTTTTACTTCTGCCTTTAACTCACACTCTTCCTCCTTTCTCCCCCTCTGCTCTTTGTCCTTCTCCAACCCCTCCTCTTCTCACTCCTCTTCCTCTTACTTTTTTTCTTTGATTTTCCTGAATGGTTGTCAGGCATGCTGCCATATGGGCCTGCATTTTGCTACAGAAGAGAGTCAGGTCTTGCCTAGCTTTCATTAATGTACTTCTCTCTGATAATGTATAAATTTTTGAGTCCCTCTCACTGAAATTGCTCCTACTTTCTCTTTCCACACAGCCCGTGTAAAGCACATTCATTTACGTTTGTGAGGGCTCTGTGCCCATTTGATCAGGTAGTTGTTCCTCTGATGTGGGAAATATTAATTAACGAAAAGAGAAAGATTGCTCACCTCCTTCGCTATCATGATCTCAGCTCTGTACAGCCTGTCTCTCAACTGTGCCTTTTCTCATGGTCATGGTTCCTCTCATTTCTTTAGTGAGGGACTAATTCATGCCACACATGAAGCATCTGTAGAGTCTTTCAGCTCTTCACACTGTGATTCCTCTTGTCTCTAGCACAGGGGGAGCTCAGAGTTGAGTTCACAGCCCTGGTTTCCCATTTCCTCCTCTCGGGCTCTTCTGACAGGCTGTGCTACTCCACAGAAATCACAATCTCCAGGTCACCCAGAGCCTTCCACAATCTGTGTCTTTGTGAGCTGCCTTTCCTTAGTCTCTGCAGTGCCACTGGGCTCCCCAGCACCTGACTGTGTCCTTTCATGGCTTTTGTGGGACTGAGGTTCTGTGTCATTTTTTTAGTTTCTCCTAATTGGGTATCCTGACTTTTCTCAAACATGGGCTAGCTGCAGGTATTCTTCTTGAACCCTTTACATTCCCATATTCATGTTCTCCTTTACCCTTCTGTGATTTTACTCAGAAGCTTGAAGGGTCACTACAGGAGCTCTTTGAGGTGTGTGTGTGGGGGGGGGGGTTGAAGCCCACAACAGCCTCAGTTCCCAGTCCTCACCCTCTAGAAACCCCTACAGCCCTCCATATACTTTTGGAGACAAAAAAATGGTTGTTGCTGTTTTATAGACAGACAACTGCGGGGTCAAGGTGTTTGCTTTCTTGCAGGTCTCTGGACGTGACCCTGACTGCTCTCATAGTTTGTCTCTGATTTCCATGTGTCAGCTCCCCTGTGTTACCTGCTGGGACCTCACACGCGGGACCAGCTCACCCCTACTCCTTGTCTATCTTTGTCACTCCTGTGGTCCCCTGCTGCCCTTGCTTTCATGCTTCACTTCCTGTGTCACTTTGGAGGACCTTCTGTCTTTCCGCCCCTGTCCTTTCAGCTATGAAGCCTGTTTATTTCATCCCCAAGCCTCTCTATTTTCTTCTAAAAATCTCTTAAATTCTCTGATTTTCTTCTGACTCCACCTCTCTGCAATATAAAATAATCTATAAAAGTAAATTTTATTTCTTTCCCCCCATTATTATATAATTGTATGCTGATTTGATTTCCCCAAAAAACACAGAAGGTAAATTTTTACAAAAATCTATGTTGTGATTACCCAAGATACAAAGGCTTTTTCTTTTGGTCTCCTTTCCCTGTCTATCTCTCTTTTCTGTCTCTCTCTCTCATCTGTGTATCTATCTCTGTCTCTCTGTCTCTCTTCTGTTGTTCTCCTCTATCTCTGATTAATTTCTCTTAAAAACATCAGTTTTTCTCTGTATTTCCTTTGGTGGATCATTTTACTGCTACAAAATAATCCAGCTCTTAAGATAGAATTTCAGTACATCGCCCAAGGTTCTCCAGAAGATAAGCATCAGGAGGACAATGGGTTTGCCTTTCTTCTCAGTTGCAGTGTACTTTTATCCAGTGGAGGGCTGCCAGCAGCAATTATTTGCATTTGTTAAAGCAATTAAAAAGTGAATGAATGCATGAATGAATGAATGAATGAATGAATGAATGAATGATGAATTTACCTCCATATCTCAAATCACTTCCATTTCCTCAAATTCTCTGATCTTTTCTGGCTCTTCTTCCTTCTTGTTAGGACTGATATCTACATATGCCCATGTCTGTTTTGTCCATAAGTTATTTCTGTCATTCAAACCTTAGCTTATTTTTTCAGGACCTCCTCAAATTTTCTCCTGTATTTTCTGGCTGGAAGAGATTCTTTTGCTTTGCACTTGAAGGGCTTTTTACATTTAATTATAAAAGTCAAGTTCTGACCTCCCTGACAATACTTAATAAATACAGAATAAGCATCTCACATCAGAAAATCTGAAATCCAAAATGCTCCCATGCTGGGTATGCAACTCAGTGAAAGAATACTTGCCTAGTATACATGAGTTTCTAGGTTCAATCCCCAGCACGACTGAAAAAAAAATACATAGTTACAAACTTCAAAAACTGAAACTTCTTGAATTCCAATATGATGCCACCAGTAGAAAATTCTGCACCATGGAACTTGCTTTTATGTCTCAAAATATTACAGATACTTTCTAGAATTATCTTCCCTATATATACATATATATATGATGTATATGAGATATAAATTAATTTTGTGTTTAGATGAGTTCTGACCTCAAGATATTTCATTACTTATATGCAAATATCCTAAAATCTGAACAAAATCCCAAACGCAAAACTTCAAGCCCTAAGTATGCTGGATAAAAAATCCTTTACTCTCTGCTTGTAAAACCTGTAAATTACTTACACAAACAACTAGGGTAACAGGACCAATAATCTCCACTTAGTTCTGCATCTAGGCCATACTTTGCCCAGAGATTTTCATCTTAAATATTTTATTTACAAATGCTCTTCTGGAATAACCTGTAAGAGGAAAGAGCTGTCACCAAGAGCACTGAAGAGTTGAGTCGCACGTTTCCATGGCAACAGAGTTGAGACTTGAGTTTTCTCTCCACACGTTTTAATGAAAATGTTTTCTTAGCTGTTATGGATGGGTTTGTGTACCAGACGAGAAGTGCTTTATCTTAACATACCATTATGTTCATAAGTTAGATTGATGGTCTGAAGTATGATTTCACAAGGCCATTATACATTCTTGCAGTTTCCTTGCAGGAAGTGAATCTAGTGCTAACACAACAAATGCTGGCCTTGTTTGTGGAGGCAAATGCCCCTGTAGAGTCACTTTTCTTCCATTTGGCTTTTGAGAAGTGGCCTCTTTATTTTTAGCCAAAGGACACTTGCCATCGGCATCCAGGTAGCTCATTATGATCTTATTTCATGCAAAATGATTTGTCCAATCACTCATGCATCCTACGTTCTATTCATAAGTATTAAATACTGATGGGGTGGCAATAATGGTGCCAGTGATGCGAAGGAGCTCAGAGTTTGCTTCCAAGCTCTTAGCACGCAGAGGTGTGCCTGCTCACACAATACTTTTGGTTGGTTTGTTCCATTTGGAAGGCATGTCTCCCTGTGGTGCAGGTGGATGGATTAACCTACACAGAGGACAGCCACTAGGATGCCTGGTATTGGGTGATCTGGGGTCACAATCAGATGATTAATAGTTTTGCCTGAAATCTGCAGTGTAAGATAACATATTAAACATCTTTTGTCTACCTAGCAATGGGCATTCTACTTACAGTTGGTGAAACTTCTGGACTACCAGTTTGATTACCTGAAAATCTCTTTTAATTCAGAGATTCAAGTCATCAACAGTACCTTTTAATAGGAAAACTCCCAATAAACCTATTAAAAGCATAATGAAAACCTTATTCTGTCTTCTGTCAGGTTTTGGAGCTGTAAGTGGCTTCTAATTTGCACAAGATTGGAACAGCATTGAAGAATTACAGTAACTAAGTGAAACACTCATTGGATTTTCAATTTTCTGATAGCATCCCATGTAATTTCTTGTAATGTGTCTGTAAGAAAGGGAGGTGACACATGTCAAGGCTCCCTCAGCATCTGCCCACCTCAGGATTATGAGGAGAAGCATGGCACTGTCAGCTTTCCACTTGGGGAGGGGGCAGCTAGGTGCCTTTGTTTGGCCTTGATGGATATTCCATTATACACAGTCCTCTGAACAAAAGCCACATAATTTCTAACAGCTCAGATAGATGTTTTTGATGCTTGACATTTGACTTCACATATTTATTGGAACAAATTGTGAGTTGTTCCTTCCATGTGAGTGCTTGGCAGAATATACAATTTGTCTTCCTGCGATCCGCAGTACCTTTTGGGTTTATTGCCTCATTGGAACAAAAGGTGCATGCTTTATAGCCTGATAAGTGAATTCACCTTTGGGGGACCAAAGGGAAATTTAGGGCATTGTCACTGTGAACCAGTCAAATGAGGCCCTGCATTTTCTTTAGAATGTTTTTTCGTCACCCATGGTTCTTGTTTGAAATGGTCCATTTTCCTTCTCTGAGAACTTATGCTTTCTTGCAACTGAAAAGCAGAGTCTCCTGTGTCTTACCCATATTTTTCAAGGTTGGAAACACATGACTGCTGTTTGAAACCTCAAGGGGAACAAGGCAGTAATAAAATTACAGATAGATTAATAGCACTTTTCAAAGGAAAAACAGAAGTCAACCAGGGCTCATAATCTTTAAAATAATTACTGGTATTGCTGTTTTAGGGCTTTGCTCCGACTCCGCTCCTGAGGCAAATATTTTGAGTTATCTTTCACCCAAGTGAGGATGGACTTGGACTCCTGTGCTTTCATCCTCCTCTAAAATCTCCTGTTGATCAGCGGCATTTATTTGTATCATAGCAGAGCTGAGGGCAATGTCTACGGCCATACCACCCTGAATGCGCCCAATCTCATCTGATCTCAGAAGCTAAGCAGGGTCGGGCCTGGTTAGTACTTGGATGGGAGAGTTGAGGGCAAGAGGACAGTCTAAGGCCATGTGGCACAGTTCTCCTACTTGGCTTTCCATGGGATCCACGCTGTGTTCTAGCTATAGTGCTTATGAAGTTCACAGCTCCCTGCCATACCTTCTCTTCAGCTGTATGAAAAAACAACAGTTGCTAAATTCCTCTTGGGAGCAAAGCCTTCATCCTGTGCTTTGTGTGGGGAAGTAGGGACAGCCAGAGTGCACTTTTGGTGTTTCATAAGTATAGACCCATTTGGTTTTTTTCTGACCTGTCACAAATCCTTCCCATAGCCAGGCTAGCATTTCAGTATCCCTGGGCCCAGTTCTATACACATCTGGCTAACCAGCATACTAGAACCGTAATTCACCAGTGGATCAGAGTCAGTGCATCTCTATATGTGTTTCTATTTCTATATCCGTGTTCATGTTGAATGTAAAGGCCCCCAACTCTAAAAGCCTCATAACACTTAATAGTTAAAACTACAGGAAATGTGGATAAGAAATGGGGAAATGAAGTGATTTTTCAAGGGTCAAGAATGGGAAAATGAATAACAATGGACAGAGTCTCTGGTGTTCAA
This sequence comes from Tympanoctomys barrerae, assembly GCA_002564285.1. Classification (NCBI taxonomy): domain Eukaryota; kingdom Metazoa; phylum Chordata; class Mammalia; order Rodentia; family Octodontidae; genus Tympanoctomys; species Tympanoctomys barrerae. Next base: position 13,385 of record NDGN011494216.1, read on the forward strand.
CCCAGAAGCCTCCTGTCCACTCCAAATCTTCCTCATGACATCCCTAACCCCTAAGACACTGGAAATACAATGTGGGGATTAAGATCAATTCCTTTTGTTCTGAGATTTCCTCAGAACATCTTCAAAGGAAGGCTTTCAAATCTGCTCTTTGTCATGTTGTCCATAGCTCCCAACCTTGCCCAACGATCATCACCCAGTGTGTTGCATAACTTTTTCTCAAGGTGATCTTCCTGAACCACTGCTATCACTGTCATACCTTCTCTGTGGCTAGACCCAGTGTCCAAATTGCTTGTCCCTTTGCTCAGCTCTTTCTGTTCTTCAAACTCTTCAAGCTTGTTTTTAACTCAACCCCCCTTGAGCTCTTCTTCCTCCAGTTTCGTGCATGCTGGTCCATTATTCCTTGGATCTCAGCTTGAATTTTATCTCTTTCATGACAACAACACCCTATCAAATTAGCACAAGAGCCAGAAGTCTGGCCCAGACTTGGTGCATGAATGCTTTCTGCATAAATTCCTCATCAAGTGACCCTATTCTGAGAAGTGCTGATAAAAGAATCAGAACTATGCTGTGATGGAATGGAAGACACAGCGAAAGCTGGAGCTGCCCAAAGTAAAGCTCATTTGCTGTGCTTTGGTTTATCTAATAGAGAGAAAGATTGCCTATCAATTAATACTACAAGGGTTGAGTTGGGATGTCATCCCTGGGGATTGGAAGCAGTTTCATCTAATCTGGAGCAATTTCAGAATTCAATAATGCAATCAGGTTTTAGTATCTCCCCCCAACATAATGATTCATGTGCCATGAAATTTTTCATTAAAATTTCCAAGGCTCACAAAGTAGAAAGAAAGGAAGGAGGCCTCGTACCTCTCAGCTGTTCAACCATTTCATTGATGCTCAAATGTTGATCACTGAACGAGAGACTTGGAATTTTAAATCAAGTTTTACTTTGAAAATTTAATGAAATGCAAACAAATACTTAGCAGTTCTAAAGGGCATGAAGTCATTAAGGCTTCTCATTTTGTTAGGTGCTTTAGGGGCCTCTGTGATTTTTGGAATAAAATCAATTAAATTCTCTCTCTCTCTCTCTCTCTCTCTCTCTCTCTCTCTCTCTCTCTCTCTGTGGTGTGGTGTCTCCTTGCATAGTTGGATAGGTCAGGTAAAATCTGGCATGAAGATCTGTTGTGACCATTATTTTTTGTGTGTCCTTGGGCGAAGTACTAAACCTTGCTTGTCTGTGGATCGGAGAAGGCACACCTTGTGCTAGGAGTGTTTGCTGCAACTGCAGCAGCTCCCCAACCTTGGAAGAGGCCTCAACAGGGTTTAGTAGTTTTCTGTCTCCATCTCCAAGTCCTTGATAGGTTTCCAGTAGTGGGACCTGCATGTACAATATGTAGCAGGTGCAGAAACTATGTAGCCTGTCCTGATTCGATGAGATTATGCAGGTGCCCACTACAGTTGTTTCAATGAGGTAGATGTTAAATATTCATTTCTTCCTTTCCTTTCATGTTTGGTTATCTCTGTGTTGCTATTCTTCTACTTTAGGAAAAATCAAGAAAGCAGATGCTTTTAATTCTCTTTCTCTATTCTATACAGCCATGCCCTTAAGGGAGAAGCAGGTCATCTATTGCTTGCCTTTAAGAGTAGATATTCAGTTTTCATCATTGTTCTTTCAAAATTGTAATATAGAAAGTATTTGGAGAAGGGTTATGGCCTAACAACTTGATAAAATGAAAATCTTCATGAAGATTTTTTTGCCAATTGCCAATTACCATATAGATATGTCTTGATTACATGTGCAGTGGACACAAGGAGTCTTGAACAATTACTGTGGTACAAATAGAGTTAAAGTATTATGACCAAGTCTTATGAGATTGCTCGAGTTTAAATACATGGCTCAGGTACTGTCTCCGTCAGCCCACTGGACACAGGACTCTGTCCTATGCACTTTGGTGACAGCTATTGGAACGGTTAATTACAAAAAGCAGTGGTCCATAGAGGATGACAAAGTGTTAATAGTCTATAGATCTGGCTCAGGTTGATGGAGGAGATGCTGAAAGGAAGCAGATGATGTGACCATAGATTTCTGAGGAAGAGGACTTGTCTACATTTGAGGTTCTCTGCTTTGCCTAACATGGGATCCCCAGGAGAGTGACCCAGAGGACTGCGATGTGTCCACAGGGCATGGCCTACCTTTGCTTCACCCTCGAAGGCTATTGGAGAACCAGAGTAGAGTTGAAGTGGTGAACATCAAGGTATGGGCAAATGGTGGTATGTAGCCACCCAAGTACCTCTTCTGCTGGAAGTTCCTTTCTCTCTGTATTTTCCCTTAAAAAGTAAATATCAGGGCCTCTGCTGATAGCTTGTTCACAGTGCTTTCTCTGATTAACCAAGCAGGCTCTTGGCTAAGTCTTTCAAGCTCCCTTTCAGGAAAACGTCACTGTCCCTCTTATTCCCTTTCCACGTTCTGCTTGCTCAATAGTACAGTGCACGCTCTGGAATTGTCTTCTTGGTACTCGTTATTGTCTTTTACTTCCTGCTATCAGTAAGGTCCAAGAGGGCAGGGACTGGGGCTGCATTTTATTTCTGTGTCCCAAAGAGGTCAATCTGTGCCATTCCATTCTAAGTACTGAGCTGCTTCTTGAGTGAAGTGTCACCTTTCCTCATCTGCAGTGGTTCACCACCACGGCCTTGATGTTGTCTTGACAGACAGCTGAATTAGTTGCACTTTCCTGCAGCCTCATGACGTCTGCCTCAGCATTCTGCATTCCTGCTGCCCTGCCCACCCTACCCCCACCCCCATTGTTGTTCTTCTCCAGCATGAATTCTTCTTCAAATATTTGGGGCAAGAGTTACGGATGAAGTCTACAAAAGTCCACCCACTTGTGTGCTCCCAAGGAAAGGGCTGGGACTAGCTTTTCACTATTGAGAAGCCATGAATCTATATCTGTCAATTGCATCCCTGTCCTGTGTTTTTCTGTATGTTGTAGTGGAGAAGAATCTTTCTTTGAGGTGTTCTCTGAGTTGGGGACCAGGCTTAAAGAATATAGAAAACATTTGTTTTCTGGAATCATGCTGTTTTTCTGCAATCATTAGTACCCTGACCTCTTGTACTTGGTAGATGTAGCCAAGCATCATCCTCATTATATACAGACGTATTCAGAGTGGGGAGGGACTAATGAGGGTTTGTCTGTGCTGCTCCAAGCCAGGAAAACACAGTGTGTGGAAGATAGCCTCGCTTTTTTCTTTCATTGTATTGAAGCATGAACTGATGAGACACATTGGTGCTTTACGGTTCTGCTGCAGCTTTGTGAATGGAATCTCAAAGCTCTTGAAGGGACATGGGGTGAAAGTTGCTGGTTTAAAAAGAGGGAAAGGGAAGACTTAGTTTAAACAACTGAATTGCTGGGCAGTAGCGAACTACTATTGCAAGGTGGATAGCCCAGTCCTTCCATTTCTAAATAATTTCCACACATTTAGCTTTATTTAAATTTGCAATGTCTGTTATGGTTTACCTTTATTGCCCAGGAGAAAAAAAAAGACCCTGAAACAGGTTTCTAGCAAAGCTGATGGAATGCTCTAATAAAATCATGTGTTGTATCGAAAGGCAAAATATATACTGCTGCAAAATGATCTAAGCCAATCCAGTGGAATAACATGATTTATAGGAACTTTTATGATTAATTTAGGGTAGCAAGAAGCTGAAGGTAGCTTTGTTTCTCTCTTTCTCACTGTTCTTCCCACCCTCTCATCCCATTTCTGTGGATCCTTTTCTCTTTTTGCACTGGCTGCTGTTTTCCTTATCCAAATATGCATAGAGAAGCCTTAAGTGGCTGTTGAAACTCCCGGAGGCCTGTTTACTTCAAGGTAGAAGTAGGAAAGATGCCATAATTCAGAAAGCAGCCTCTGGCATGAGATGAAAGTCAGATCAGCTCAAGTTTGGGTCAGAATTTAGAGGCCCCGCTGGAGTGTTTATGCTTGTATCTGTAGTCCAGATAAGTTAGGAGAAGAGATTGCTGCCTGTGGCAGGTCATGAATCTAATTACCCTTGGAAACATGACTACTAGTACTTGATTGAAATTTGCTAGGCAATGTCTACAGTCTCTGGCTTCCCCACCCTCAAATCACTGAGGAAATGCACCAGGCCTGGTCTGGATGACCCACAGCCCCACTGTTCCTGGAGGGAGGCCCTGTATCCCCAGCAAGACACTGGCCCTGGAAAGTCTGCTCCCAGAATGTGTTCCCTCCGATAGATGAACTTGGAGAAAGCTGAACAAGGACAATGAGAGACATATTAAAGGCCAGGAGCTGGCGAGGAAATGCAAAGAGGATGCAAATCACTGCTTTTACAGACCAGCTAGCTCAGTGTCTCACTCGTTGTGGTTTGGGCTCTGATTCTTAATTGATGAGTGTGCCAACATTTTTCTTAAGAAGGGCATAGTTACATCTGGTTTGATAAAAAGAGGCCATGAATTAAAAACCAGGATAAATCCAAGCCTCCTGGGAGTGCCCCTCCAGTCTGGCCACTAAATACATAGATTACTTTTTTCTGTTTTTAAAACTCCGTGGATTCTAAGATCAGATGCTTTGGGGTCAGTGTCTGAAATTGACCTTTATTTATCCTGTGACATCCTGCAAGCTACTTTGTCCTCTTCCTTGGCTTGGTCATCTGCATAGTGGGGCTGGTGATATTTCTCCGTTTCTACAGTGATAATGGTACCAACAAGGTTACTAATTACTTTTAGCCAGGCATATTGGAACACATCTGTAATCCCAGCACTCTTGGAGGCTGAGGCAGGTAAGTTTGAGCTCATCCTGGGCAACTTAGTGATATAGCAAGATCCTGTCTCCCAGTGTGAAATAAACAAAAGAGCTTGGGATGAAGCTTGGTGTGAAAGCCCTGAGTTCATTCCTTGTGGTCCCCACAGCAAACAAGTTTTCCTAGGATGATAGTTGCAGGCCAGAGAATTGCATGTCAAGTTAGGGAACTGTTGGGCAATGAAAAATAGGAAGAATATTGCTTCTGGATAAACTAGGAATGCATCTGTTATAAGATGGATAGGTGTTCTTTTTCAATGCTGACCCTCGTGTGTCAGCCAAGTGCTCTGCTACTGAGCCATACACCCAGTCCTGGTATTTCTCCCCTTATGAGATCTTTGATGGAAAACAGAGGGAAGGAAAGTGGGAGTCATGATGGTGACATAGAGAATCCTCCATGAATTTGCTAGACTCAAGGCAACATTGCTGTTGCTGCACTAGGAAGGGAGTCAACAGCTGAAGTTGCAGTGAGAATGAGGGAGCAAAGAGGCATGGATGTAAATGTCATAGAGCAAGTGTGGATGATGCATGGACTGGCAAAGAAAATATTAATCAATCTTTTAGGGCTCGCAGTGTATGGAAAATAAGCTTATTTCTCATTTGTTACAAGACCATGGTGCTAGTCGGCATTGTATGGTAGCCTCTTCCTTTGTAAGTGGGTAGGCAGAGGAGACCTGCCCCGTGGCTGCTTTGGATATTACAGTCTCCTGCACAGATCCTCTGGGGCATCCGAGAGAGAAGCCATACAAAACCAAGACACGGAATGGTGATTTTATAATACAACAAAAGACAATGGTGCGATTCAGGGTTGATACTTTGGAGTTGTGGGCTGCTTAGGAGGTATGCATGGCAGCCTAGCCCACTAATTTAGATAGGCATCAAGAGCAAGGGCCATCTGCTGAGGAAGTGGGGGCCTGGGGATATGTAGCATGCATTTTATGAGCCAGACACTAGATGTTCCCCTTGTTCATGTAAATCCCTTCAATACTTGGCCACGGGAAAAGAAACTTATAACCTCTAGGTCACTGGTTAAAGGGTGTCCCAAGCCCATAGTTGCCAGAAGGCACTGCCAGCTGCCAGCTGCTCCATGGCTTTAGCAAAATGACATAAAGATCTCAAAGCAGACTATAATAAGAAGTGTTTTGAGCCAGCCAGCTCTTCAGTCTGCATGATGGCCCAGACTCAGACTCTTTGAGGGGCCCCTCTGGAGTCTGACAGGATGGTAGCAAGTGGCTGGCAGTGGAGACATCCTCATGGAAACCAGTAGTGCAACCTTCCTTTGGCACTTAGCAGCGTTTAAAGTTTAATAGAACCCCTTTTATTATTCATTTGGAGGGACTTTTTAATTACTTCTCATGCTAAGTTTTTCAAGATGATGTTAACAGCTGACATTCTATGCCTGGGACTCTGGTAAGTGTTTAATCAGCACGATATCATTTCATCCTGCCCTACAAATTAGAGGTTCTGTTCCCTGTTTTGCAGAGTAGGGGACTGGGGGAGAGAAAAAGGAAGAGTGACCCGAGGTCACAGACCCAGAATAGGATTCAAGTCTAGGTCTCTTTAGCTAGGATTCAGGCTCATTTCATTGTCCCATCTAATTTCCTACACTATTGACACCCTCTTGCATTTTTCTAATAAGAGTCTCTGTTGCCTCTTAGGACAAGGGAACCGATGCAGGCATGTTCACAAAGCATAGGGACCTGGCTGACAGTCACCTATCCTCAGACCCAATTCCAGCTAACTGAACACGCCTTGAGAGACTAGAGGCAGTTTGTTTCACAGAGACCCTTTCTAGCTCCATCAAATGAATCATGGGACTTTTTCCACTTGTGGAGCCTTTTGACCAATCATAAGACATTTCTTCACCCCTGATTTTTCTGAGACAGACACATGACCTTGTCCTTGCCTGCAGAAGTGAGAAGCTCTCCTGAGGTAAGTTCTCCACAATTCCTTCATTTTGTGAGAGACATGGAGAAGCAAAACCTGATTCTCTACCTCTTGGCCCAGCTGTGTGGGAAGTTACTGAGTCCATCACATGATGGTGGCAAGAGACAGCCAGCCACCAAGGAACTTGCTGAGAGTGATAGAAGTTGGGGCAATTGACTTGTGGCTGGCCCTTGCCAGTGGCATGACTCTTCTGAGTTGCCTAACCTACCTATAGTACCAGGAAATTGATGCATTTATCAGACCAAGCATGGTGGCACAGCCATGTAATTCCAGCCCTCTGGGGGGTGGAGGCAGGAGGATTGCAAGATTAAGTTTACCCAGTCTCCAAATTCAAATTTACCTAGGTATTCTGTAATTATTCTGTCTCCAGCAGTTGTTTTAACCAGCTTTACGTGCATTTTATCATTTTTTTTGTGAACTCTTAGTTTTAAATACCAACTATTCAACTCCAAATGATTTACACTAGAAGTCTACTTAATTTATAGGTTTAGTTATATTTATATGTAATGCACAAAATACATGTATGTATATAATTAAATTGTATAATCTATAAGTTTGATGTCTTGAAATATTTAGTTTACATGTATAATGTGTATATAATATGTAGTATATATAATTACATACTTTATAATTTAAAGATTTGATTAATTTAGGGCCTCATGTCACTCATTGCCTATGTTTATCATTGAGTTTTGTTAAGATTAGTGTCAACAAATTCCATCCTGTCATCTTTATGAACCTCAGTGAAGAAAAAAGCTACCCTTTTCCCAATAGTAGCTCCCATATACAAGCACCAAGGTTTGATCATATGGGGTGGATTTAAGTCTCCTATCTGTCCCTAAGGTAGTGATCAAGAACAGAAACACAGGCAATGCCTACTGGCAAGAGTGGGTCAAGTGACTAAATTTTAATTTTTTATGTATTTAGTACAGGGTCTCACTACACAGATTGGACTCATAGTGATTCTCCTGTTTTCAGCCTCTCAAGTGCTGCGATTACAGGCGTGCAGCCCACGCCCTGTCTCAGTCACCTATCAGTGCACCATGGGGACAGGGCTGGCATTGCACGCCAGGGATCGAACCCAGGTCCCTGCACCTGCTTAGGCAGGCACTTTAGTTCACTGAGCTATCTGGCTGGCCCTAAGTGACCACCTTTGAAGATGGAAGTAATGGTATATCCAAACCATATGGTGATCAAAGAGGCAGAGGAGCCCTGAAATGAAACTGGACACTTTTACCAAGTGCGAGTGAGATGGATTTTCTGAGGCCAACCATAACATCCTTCCTAGACAGTAGTACCAACCATAACATCTTTCCTAGTTAGTAGTGCTGGGAAAAAACGTGCTGGTCTAAAGAAATAGGGTGCTTGAACTGCAGCATGAGTCCCCAGGGCCTCTCTGACTCAGCACTCAACTGCAAGCTGTGAATCATAAGCGATGCACCTAATGCAATCAGATGATTGTGAATAAGGTTGCTTCATTCTGGCCCAGAGGTTCAGTAAGTTCAGCTTATGAGTCAACAGTGACATAAATTATGGCACTTGTACCAGTCTTCCCTTGCTCTGAGGCATCTTGGATTTTCAGTCATAAAGAATCTCATTTGATTTTTGTATAAAATTCAAATTTGAATTTTATTGGAGTGCTTCTATAGGATTACTCTTCAATGAAACTTACTGTCATTTCATTTGTAATGTTCTAGCAAATGGCATGCTATTTTATACTTTATTTCAAGTTGTTGTTTTCATTAAGCAAGGGTTCAATGAATATCTCATATGAGTTAGGTGTTACAAATATGAGAAGAAAAACTCTGAGTCTCTGTCTTGTGGAACTTACTTGAAAAGATTTTTGCTGTGTGCATTGTAGAAATAAATGGTCTATTTTTTGGCATTTAAATAGTATATTTTCTACAGTTATATAGATACTGGAAAAAGAGAGGCAGATGCTTGGGAACATGAATTCTAAGATTGATTTAGGCATCTACTGAAAATGGAGTTCATTGTTTACCCTTCTCAGGTTAGGTCTGCTTTCTCTATGCTATGCTTCTAAGGGGACAAGACTATCTCCTTTTATTACTTTGTATAGTTAAACTTTATTTAACTGTGGGTTTGTTCCCTCCTCTCCCCTCCCTTCTCCTCCCCTCCTCTCCCCTCCCCTTCCCTCTCCTCCCCTTTCTTCCCCTTTCTCTCCCCTCCCCTCCCATTTTCCTTCTCCTTCCTTCCTTTTTTTCTTTATTTCCTTCCTTTCTGTAGTACTGGGGATTGGATCCAGGGCTTTCAAGCTGAGCTGTATCCAGTTTATTTTTACTTTAAAAATTTTCAGACAGGGTCTTGTTGAGTTGCTAAATTGCCCAGGCTGGGTTTGAACTTGTAATCCTCCTCCTTCAACATCCTAGAATGATAGAGCTACAGATATACACTACATGCCTGGATCAACTGTGGAGATTCTTTGAGGATGCTTGTGTCTATCAAAGGATTGCTGGATCAAGAAGGCATAAATCATTCTTTTCCAGTGCCAGCCCTACTAGGTGTCCAATAAGATCTGTTGAATAATGAAAAGGTTGCTTTTCTCTTCTGCTTTTCTCCCTCGGTCCATTTGCTTCCTTGGCTGTCCTGCAGATGATGAAATATCATGTTAATATGAAGAAATACATATAATGGATGTGCTCCTAACCTCGATTTTCAACAGCTCTGGAGAGCTCCCTTGTTAGGGATCCACCCTCTGTTTCCTTACAAATTTGGCAGGGATGGGATTTGGGTCTACCTGTTGCCCACACAAAAAAGACAAGTAGAAACCTCACATGATATGGCCTTAGAAAATAAAACTGCTCCTTCAAAGTGCTAAGAAAAGGATATTAGGCATTGAATCAATGTCTCTTCAATTTGGCATTGTTCTTTTAACCTTCCAATTTTAAGTGTGCAGAGGCACATTGGGCTGGATGTCCCAGCACAGAACCTGGGACTTACTTCTCATTACAGTGACCAGGATGTTCTGCCGCTGATCTTGCCTCCTCAGAGCATGCTTTTATCTTGTTGCTGTCCAAAGGCAAGGAGCCGGACTCAGTTCCTGACTTCCTTAAATCAGCACATCTGATTCTTAGCAGATCCCAGGAGCTCTGCCTTTCAGGAATATGCTAGGCTCACACTCCAGCTTCTTCCTGGCTGCCACCACAGGGACCGTGTCCCCTCATCCTGGGATGTTCCAACAGAGCCCTGTAGTAGGCGCCTGCATATGCGTTGGTCCGTGTCCAGCCACAACAATGCTTCCGTGCACAGATCATGGCCTATCTCTTCCCGGTGACTTCATAGCACAGTGGCAACAAAGCCCAAAGCCCTCACCCTTGTTTGTGGTATTCTCCATAAACTGGCCCTCACCTCGCTCTGACCTTGCAACCCAGCATTTCAGCCCTGTCTTTATTACCCAAGCCTTGTCCCATTCTGGACCTTTGCACCTGTTGTCTATCCCTGAGATATTTGCCCAGATCTCAGTATCCACTCTACTATATCCTAAATGCCTCACCCTCAGGAGCAACTTCCCTGAAAATCTTGTCCTGAGTACTTAATTTATGTACAATAACTCTTATTACTCACCATGACTAGAACGTTTTTTGTTTTTTTTTTTCAGTGCCAGGGATTGAACTCAGGACCCTGCACTTGCTAGGCAAGTGCTTGTTCTACTGAACTATCTCCCCAGCCCCTAGAAATTTAGCCTTGTGTTAAATTTTTCTTTGTGCCCTCGTTCCTCTTGGCACTGGGATGTAAATTTTATGAGCACAAGATCTTTGTCTAAATTTACTCTGCAGCTTTGTCCCTTGATCAGGCCTTAATAAATAATTATTAAATAAATGTGCTATTGTTTTATGTATTACTCCACCACTCCTGTGTGGTAAACTTAATCCCTAGATTCACACATTGATGATATTTTGAGATAAGGCATTTGAAAGGCAATTAGGATTCACTGAAGTCTTGTGAGTTGGACTCAAGGATATCATTAGTGCTTTATTGGATGAAACATAGGCCTGACACGACACTCTTCATCTTTGCTGCCATCTAATGCCCTCTGCCATACTCTAATTTAATAAGACAGCCCCCCCCCCCAGATGCTGAACAGATGCCAGCATGTGCTCTGGGACTTCTCAGTCTCCAGAATTGTGAATCAAATAAGCCTGTATTCTTTATAAATTCCTTGGCCTCAAGTATTTTGTTATAGCATCAGAAAATGGACTAAAAAACCATGAAGGAAATAGTGCTAAATCTATTAACAAATCTATCATTCTTTATATAACTCATTAGCTGGAGCATCCAACTAATGGAGTATTCCACACAAGTTGAGGAGGGATTGTAGCCTGCAGAGAAAACCTTACAGAGGTTAATGTCCAAGGCAAAACATGAACATTCATAAAAATATGTCTAGAAAGGAATTGAATATCATCTGCTTCATCCCACAGTGACTTTCAAATGACAAATGTCTGACATAATTTAGGATCATAGCATGCCTTTGAAAATGCCAGAGTTGATTGCTTCTATCATGCCCAGAAAAAGCTATTGTTTGCTATGAGTGCCTGGCTTATATTTGGAGAAGCCAAGCTTGTGGATTGTCTTGTTCCAAGATTGAAATTGCCATGCTTTCTGTCACTATTACCAACGAATATTTTTCCTTTATGAATCATCTAGCCACCTCCCTAATCACTAGGAACAAACTTTGAGTAGGTTGAACCAAATTAGGTGTCAGAATACATGCTTTCTAGCCAAATGAGCTTTCAGAAGCTGGAGGAGCTGAGATACAATCTCCATCCTTCACAGCTCCCTAATTGTGCTCCTCTCTGAAAAGTCTGACTTATTTTTCCCAGCTATTAGCTGACATTAACTGCAAAAGCATTGCACAAAAAACTCTTTCAATAAAAGTGTCAGGATCAAACAATATGGATTTCAAATAAGCAAAACAATCATCATCAACAACAACAAAAACCCACCAGAATTTGTGTTTTAGGCAGGAAGTACTGGGTGTGCTCCTGGCTTCGTGTTCAAGTGCGTGGTGCATCTTTATAACAAGCGACAATTGCCATCTGCTTAAGGAATGGAATGAAGGCTCAAGGAATGTAGGCTCTTGCCAGTGGTCTTCTGTATGAGGGATGAGGTCCCCTGAGGTTGTTCTTCTTCCAGCCTCCTCATCTTCAAGAACAATGTTATGAGTGTCTCTAAGAGTACACAAGTCCACAGAGAAATGCAGCTCCCAGAGAAAATGTGCAGATCTACATTACAAGATGTTTAGAAATCATAAACACTGGGGAAAACGCCTATGATGAGCTTTTGAGTTTTGACAATAACTCTGGGTAGAGTGAGGGCCAGGGATGAGAAATTACCAATTATGCCTGGACCCGCCAATGAAAGGAAGATTGCTACATAAGTGGATCCCTAGAATGGGAGGCCTCCTGCCTAAAAGGAGAATTTCTGGAAGAGATGCAGCTGTGGAAGCAGGCCAAAGGGACTTGCTTGGCCAAGAGACCAGTAGAGTGTTTTGTAAATTGCTTTGGTAATTTACAAAGAGGTAAAGATCATTCACCAGGGAGTATATGTCAAGGCAATATGTATATATTTTTGAGAAATATTCCAAAGTAAAGAGCTTTTGGTGGCTCGTGAAAATCAATTCCATTTGGACCCTTCGTTATGTGTGGAGGAATCCCATTTGAGCGTAAACAATGGGTAAGTTCACCACAGTCAGAGCTTTTAATTATATTAAATATCAGAGCAGCAGAAAGAACCCAGGTGTAACAAATCAAATAAACCACAGAGTTTTTCTTCTTTTTATTTTCTTAGTTGGCTTTGTGTATTACCTTTCTGTTGTTTGTCCCTGGGATGTTTACATAAGCAATGGGCATGCCCTAAAGGTGGGAAGTCTCTTGGTGTCTTAGTCTCAAGATGGCAGAGATTTTTTAGTTATTATTTTTTCTTCCAAAACTTTCACTAGAACATATTTTCTAATAAATTTCAAAACCACTCATAACATGTATATGCATCAGGATGGCTGGACATTTTAGCCTAAATCTGCAATGGTTTTGAGCTGATGCGCATGGATGGGATTATTTTTGCTTAAATTTTAGTTGACTACAAGAGAAACAATTATAAAAGCACCAAATTAGAGAGGAAGTGAGAAGTACAAATACTGGTATCATATGTTGCCTCCTTACTGCGTTTTAAATTTTGAGACTAAAGATTTTGTGTTATTAATCATCATTCAAAGTCTCTGAACTCCAGAGGGAATGTTTTATTATGACAATCTGTCTTGTATTCAAAGTTAGCTATGGAGTTTTCTGTGTTGGTGGATTGTGTTTAATGGCAATCCCTAGATTATTTTTTATATCATAAGCCTAGCAATACTGTAATTGTAAATTAAGCTAGAGTTCTAAAAATTCCCTCTTCAGGTAGTAGCACTGTTCTTTGCATATTTATTTCTAGTCTGATGAATATTGCATTTCTAGAATTTCTACATTATGTAAAAGTGACATTAAGTTCCTTTTTGCATTTTTATATTCAAACATTTTAGTTACATGGAACATTCGATAGCACTTATCCCAAGATGACTGTCAGTATGTTTGAAATGTTTACTGCCATATAATGCTAAAACCATGTTAAAATCATGAAATCATATATATATATATATATATATATATATTAACTAAAGGGAGGGTTATAAGTAAAGTTTGAGGGAAAAGGAATGCCACTAAATAAATAGTTTTAAATATGAACAGGCTTCTTGGGTCAATGAGATAGCTCAGTGTGCTAAAGTGCCTGATTAGGCAAGCTTAGGCAAGTGCAGGGTCCCTGGTTCCATCCCTGGTACCACATGCTGCACCGGCCCTGCTCCCAGGGTGGGCTGACCCTGCCAGAGTCCAAGCGTAGTGGCTTGTACCTATAATCCCAACGTGGGGAGGCTGAAAGTGGGAGGATCACCAGGAGTCCAAGCTACATAGTGAGACCCTGCAACCACCAAATACATTAAAATAAATAGATAAATGAATAAATAAATGGCTTCTTATTATTTACATATGTACTTGGTAATATTGCAAGTATTACTTTTTGCAGTAAATTAAGAATCTGAATTCTGGCACATCGAGTTGCAACCATGGCCTTGTCATTCACGTATTTGCTATTTGGCTGTAGCTAAATGAATGTAATGTTTGCATCTCCTTCTTAGTTGTTACATGGGGACTGTAGCCACCTCAGTACCCACCCAATGAAGTTTTTGTGAAGCTGAGTCATGTCATGAATGTGAAAGTTCTGACCTGTAGAAAGTGCTTCATAAATGATACCTTATTATTACTATCATTTCAATATTGACTGAGTTTTGGCTTTGATGTTTTAAACTTCTGAGCCACCTTTACACTTGCCAAAACAGCAGCAAGGAGTCAGTCACATAAGGCTATCATGCAGGTAGCATAGTTTATAAGGCTCAGAGTATCACCAGCCTTACAAGCCAACAAGGAAAAAGCACACAGGAAGCAGCTGCGCACCAAACAGTCAGCTCCAAGAGGGGAAGTTCGAACGTTCCAAACCCAATAGAGATAACAAGTCTGCCCTCTGGTGGATGTCAATTTCAACACGTTAGAATTTTGTTCATATGAACTATATAGGCTTGCAGCCTCTCTGAAAGAGCCAGGTTTGTGTAGCTGGATTGGCATCACTGCCCGCTATTTCAGAATAATTTTGGAACATCTAAACCCACAACACGTGTGAGGAAACAAAATGTTGTATGGCCACAATGAAACACTCGCTGTCCTCCTTTGTGTTCAGCCCTTACAGGACTCAGAGATCACCATGGGTTATTTACAAATCTTGGAGCTGTCTGACCACTCAACTGTGGAAAGTAAATGAGATGTTTTTAGGTGTAAGGAAAAGGAGAGGCCAGTGGTGAAATGAACTGATGCCTGAGAAAAAGACAGATGTCAAACTCAGGCTCTGGGATTGCAATGGTATTGTTGTCAATGACTTGATTTGATTGGAAAGGAATGTTTAATGTTTCTTGAATGAGGTGTGTGTGTGTGTATCACAAACCCACCCACACAAATACATGTAGTTATGGTAGGTTAGAAATTATATCTTCAGGGCTGGCAAGTAAGCTCAGCGGTCTAAAGTGCCTGCTTAGGCAAACTTAGGCAGGCATAGGGGATCAGGATTCAGTCCCTGGCCCCACATGCCATGCCAGCCCCACCTTCAGGGGGCAGTACTGACTCTTTTGATCCTAAAGAGATGGGAACTTCAGGATACATGATTGAGTCAGCCAAAAAAAAAAAAAAAAATATATATATATATATATATATATATATTTCTTCAAAATGCTATAGTTCTTACACAGTCTACTATCTTGCTATTCCTGCTGGTACTAACAACAACAGCAGCAGCTGCTGCAATAATAGAGACTCCTTTGGTGGCAACCAGTTCTCAAACAAGGAAACACTTGTATTAGTCTTTTTCTGTTGTTGGGTCAAAATACCTGATGCCCATAACCTACAGGAAGAGAGGCTGATCTTGGCTCACAGTTTCTGAGGTCTCCATCTATGGTCAGCTGACAGCAAGGCAGGAGAATCATGGCAGAAAGGCATGATGGGAGAATGCTGCATTATGGTGGAAGCAAAGAGCAGGGAGAACATCAGAGAATTCAGGGACCAGATAGTCTCTAAGGTGAAATCCCCATCACCCACTTCCTGCAAGTAGGACCCACTTCCTAAAAGCACATTCAGCTAAGAAATAATCCATGAATTAACCCATCAATAAGGCTCATAGCCACACAATCCAATTACCATTCCAGGAGACTCTTAATCTAGTGAACTTGACAAGGAAGATCAACTATCACTATATCCTTGTTGGCAATTCCGTGACATAGCACAAGAGATGGCCTTGAAAAGATGACACAGACTTCTCACTGAGACCTCTACCACCCCATATTCCCTTCCATCTGCTGAACTTGCATCTGTGGATTTGGCATTTTTAAGGGTTCAGTTGATGGGGATCACCATAAATGCATAACATGGAAGAGGCTGGCTCACCTCCCTGGAAGTCCTGTTGTCCATCTAGCCTGCCAGGGCTGAGTTCAGGCATGAAGGCTTTCTCTTCTTTCTGTCTGCCTCTGATTTGCACTTATTACCTCTGATTTATTTCTTACATTAGTTTTATTCCCAAGTAGCCTGTCTTTACAGGGTGACAAAGATTACTTCAAAATTCCATCTTTCTTTCTTTCTTTCTTTCTTTCTTTCTTTCTTTCTTTCTTTCTTTCTTTCTTT
>NDGN011494221.1:317-22710 GCA_002564285.1 Tympanoctomys barrerae
CCAATTAACTGCTAGATTCAAAAATCTTCAGGAGATTCTCAGAATCATTGCCTTGCCCATCTTGTACATATAACTGTATGGCTTGCACTGTCATGTTTCCTAGCTCTTCTCCTTTCCCTCTCTTAATTAGTTAGTCCTCAAGTTCTTGCTTTCCTTTTACTTGTATTATACCCTTCTATTTGCCTTTATTTCTAATGCTTGAATTTCTTCTTGTCCTTTTGTTCCAGGTAGGTGAATTTATCAGTTGTTCTAAAATCCAAAATATGCTACTTGGTTAACTTTCACCTTTCTGATTTTTAATCTGCATTTAAGATTATACCTTTTGATGACATCCCAAAGGAGTAATTACAATACAGATACTTTTTTTATTCTTCTTTTGAGGCAGGGTCTATGTAGTTCCGGCTGGTCTTAAACCCATAGCAATACTTCTACCTCAGCTTTCAAAATGCTGGATTAGGCATATGCCACCATACCTGGCTAATGTTTTTGTAACTTTAATATGATTTCTGCTTGGCTTATTAGTTTTATAAAAAGATATTACTTAATTTCTAAGGGTACAAAATTTTCTATATTGATTTTTAGAATTTTCTAATATAGATCTTCTATATTGATTTTGACCTTTTAAAAATTTTGGTTTTGGGCCAACAATATAGCTCAGTGGCATAAATGCCTGCCTGTCAAGCACAAGGTCCTGAATTCAGTCTATAGTATGAAAACATATAGATCATTCTTGAAGTGACAGTTTTATAATAAAAAATGTTTTCTTTATAAGATCAAGCTTTAAAATTGAAGACGTAGCTTTTGGGTCAGTATGCACCCATTTTTATAAATATTCCATAACTTTTTGAGAAGCGTGTGTTCTTAAATTGTTGGTGCCGTGTTCTGTATCTGTCTTAATAGCTCAAGGTATTTAATTGTTTTGTTCAAGTTTTTATAGCCTTATCTAATTTATCAATTACTAAAAGAGATGTTCCTAGGTGCACACCAGCTTCAAATTGCTCTCCCTTCCTTATCATCCTCTTATATATATATACAGTAATTCTCTTCATTTTTGTAATCCTTTTGCAATAAAATCCATTTGCTTATTAGTGGAGTTGTTTCCATGCTGTCTCCCACGTTTTCCTTGGACATATTTTCCCCATACTTTACAATGTCAACCATTCTGTGTGATTATATTTTGGGTGTATTTATCATGTAAGTGAATTATCTTGTAAGTCACCCTCTCGGATAAACTTTGATTAATGTAGTTCTATGTGATTATGACCTCATGAAACATCTCCATGTGCTCTCTGCTGTTTAGTCACCTCTTTCACAGGAATGTGCTTGGAGGGTGGAGGCGGAGCTCAGCGGCAGAGCTCTTGCCTGCCATGCGTGAGGCCTGGGGTCCTATCCCAGCACCACGAAACAGAACGAAAGCCCTTCTAGCACCACACATTAATCTTGTTTCTGAACTTCGTACAGTGATGCCTTGGAACTCTCGTGAATCTTCCACATGGCCGTGTTCATTTTGTATTGCTTAGTAGTGGTGGAATGAATAGAACGTGATTCGTTTAGCCAGTCTATGATCAGACATCTATTTGTTTCTAGTTTGTGACTCTTTTGGACAAAGTACTATGAACATTCTTATGCAGCTCTTTCTGAGGATGTTTTCCTTGAATATGTAGCTATGAGTGGACTTGCCAGGTTGTAAGACAGATGTGTCTTTAATACCTGAGACACCAGTAAAGAAGCACTAGGCTGGTCCCCAACAATTCATGCCTCCTGGGGCTTGTGTCCTTATATAATTCTCTCCATTCTGTGTGAGCTAGATATAGTCTTTCAGACAAACTGAATGTGGCAAAAGTGATGGCTTATCACCCCGAGGGTAGGATGTAAAGGCAGTTTCCCAGACTGGGATGGCTTTTTCCTTCTCTCACTCTACTGGGAGCTAGGAGATGAGACCCATTCTGTCCAATAACTGCCCTGTGGAGGTGCCTGAAACACTGAGGGAAGCTATTTGCCTAGGAGAGACTCATGTCTCAGAGGCAGCAGGCTCCAGGGAGCCAGATCTTTCCAGTGACTACAGAAGTGTGTTAAGAGCTGCATCTTCCCCAGGCCAAGCATTTGATGAGATTAGAGCTCTGGCCAACAGCCAACCTGTAACCCATGGAAGGGGTTAACACAGAGGCATAAGCCAACACTCGCCTATGTTCTGACCCACAGAAACTGTGAGATAAATGTATCAATGTGATGGATGTTGTTAACTCTTCCAGGAAGGTCCTAAAAGAGGAATATCTGTGTCATTAAGTTGTGGGCATATGCTAATAAAAATACTGGGGAAAATGTTGGCTATTTTAAGTTGTTAAGTTTTGGGGTAACCTAGCAATAGATGTAATAAGCTATTTTCACATTGTTTTCTAAGATTCTTGCACAGTTTTATTCTCCTAACACTGCTGTTGATCCCTTTCTTTTAATTGTAGGTATGCTAGTGACTATAAAATGGTACTTGATTATGTTTTTTGCTTTCCTGGTGACTAATGATATGGAACACCTCTTGATATGATTATGGGCTATTCAGACATGTTTGTTTGGAAGGTATCTATTTAAATCTTTTGTCCAACTTTTTCATTTTTGGGTTGTTGGTATTTTTGTCCTGTTTGGTTGGCAATCTTAGATAAAAATTTCCCTCAAATACTCTTTCCCAGCCAATAACTTGTCCTTTAATTATTTAACCAGATTTTTTAATGCAATCTTAATTTTGATCATTTTTAGTTTATCAATATTTTATTTACAGCTTTTGTGCCTTCTCTCAGATACTGTTGTCTGCCTTCCACATCACAAAGATACCCTGTCATGTTATTTTCTGAAAACTTTGGGCTCCTATTTCATGTATGAAAACTCATTAGACACACTCTTTAGTACGACTCATCTTGAATTAATGTCGATGGTCATTTTTAGGCATTAGGCTTATCCAGCTGTTCTAGCACCATCTATTAAAAAGAAATTTTCTCCCTCTTGACCATCACTCGTGTTTATGTTGAAAATCAAGTGGACATGTATGGGCATACCTATTTTCAAATTGTCTATTCTCTTTATTTTGCTAACTTTGTGCTAATACTTAGCTGTGTTGATTACCGTATTTTTGGAGTAAGACTCAAAATAGTCAAAACAATCAGATCAAGGCTGACACTGTCATAGGTTTTTCTTTTTCCTATTAATCTTGGAATTAACTTGCCAGTTCCAAAAGTGCCTGTTGGCACTTACACAGACTGTGTTGAAATCATAGACTAATTGGGGGAAGAGTTCATCTTAACAATACTGAGCCTTTAATGGATTTTAAAAATCTAAATATACAAATGTAATCTTCATGATTGATTTGTCTGTATTGAGATGTATTCTAATTCTGTGTTAATGCTGCAAAGTTATTGTTTATACACTTAACGTTTATTTCTATATATTCATATATTGTATGTACCACTTTATTTTTTCCCTTGTATCAATTAGGCTATTTCATCTTATCATGAAGCGAATCCTGAATACCTTTTATAGTGAGGGTCTTATGGGGCAATTTGTCAGTTGTATTTGTCTAAAATCTTTAATGTGTTCTCTTTTCGGGAAGGAGTTTTGGCTGGATGCTTAACTACATTGACAGTTACTTTCTCTGAGGAATTGGAGTTAGGCTTCCCCTACTCTAAGAATCAGCTGTCAGTTTAACTTTAATTCTAAACTCCTACCGGGTTCTTTTCTCTCCTGCTTTTTTATGTTGAATGGTGTGCACTGTCATTCTTACATATCTAGATGTGGATGTTCATTTTAAGCATTTAAGTTATTTTTGCTAAACCACATCCACAGCCATTCTGTAGCTGAGATCAAATGTTGTCATTCTGATGTTATTCTGTCTCTACTCTTTGAGGGTAGTTCTTCATGTTTATTTTCACATTGATTTATTTTTTTTTGTTCTCACCTATATCTCATCACATCCATTGGGTTTTGCTTTTTGGGTTTGTGTTTTAATTTCTAGAAATTTTAATTGGTTAATTTTTTCATTTAGCAGGTCATTCTGAATTTTTTTCTGCTGGTTAATTCTTCAGCTCCTGCAGGTGGAGAAAGCTCCCTTACTATACATGCTTTCTATGCCAAGTCCCAGGGAGAAGGCCTTAGAGAGCCTAAACAGGCTGTCCTGATTTCCTGTTTACTCTCTCCCTCTTAGTTCCCTGTTTCTGGGTGTATTTATACTTGGTGGCTCTGAGTTCATATTTCTTGGGACTGTTATTTGAGCCCTGTGATTAAGGTAATTTTCTCAAGGGACAATATTGATTTCCTCCCAGCCGTCCCAGGCTCCACCATCATCTGGAGCACTCTGTAATTTCTTTGCTTGAGGTCTGAGGTCCAGCCAAGTACTCCAATATGAATTCAGCCTACAAAGGGAATGAAAGCCAGTGTGAAGTCACCACTCCTTAGAGAGTGTTCACATTCCTTCCTAACCAGTGCCACATTGCCAGCAGACCATTTCCATTGCAGTACCCTGACTGAGCAGGCAGAGTCAGTGGGGGCAAGGGGCAGGTGGCTTAAATTCTTTAGCAGCCTGTGTTGAGCTTTGGCACTCTGGGGTTCCAGGTTCATCTGCAGTATCTCATTAGAACACTATAGTGCACCCTGAGATTTGGCTTCTTCCCATGACCAATTAAGTCAAGAATGCTCAGGCCAAATTTGATCATGTTAGCAAACCTGTCAGGTTGAAACGGGCCTCAAGGCTCAGAGTCTTCTCTGGGTTCCCGCTCTCGTTCAGTTTTTATAGTCTGAAAAAGCTTGATTAGGAAAGGAGCAGTTAATACTTAAATTACTTTGTTCATCTTTTTTGCTCTTTATTTTTTATTTCTCCCTTAATTTCTTATAAATGTCTTTTTCTTTTTTTTTCAATTTTGCATGCATGTATCTGGTAATCAGAACAACTAATCTAAAGACAACAATATGGAATGCAAAAATAACATTTTGGACCTGGACATTAGATAATGAAGTCACCTCATGTGTAAAACTCAGTGACTTGGTTTTTTTTTTTTTTTTTCTTAAACACAGGTATAGCAGCTTACTGAGAACCATGTTTAACCTAAGAGATGCTGATTTTCTAGAAAACCCTTTAGAAATTTATTCACTGGGGCCCTACTACCAAGAGCGCAACCCTGGGTGCTGAGATTATCCTAGCAACTAGCAGGAACTAGGTGAATGTCTATACAAGGCTCTTGTCTTGGGATCTGATGTTGATGCCAGCAGGACAGGCAGTCAGGAGTGAAAGAGGAATGCAGAATGGGGAGTGCCAAGGACACAATGGCATCCCCAGCAGGCTCTCACCATGTGCAAGACCCCAACTCAGTGGGGAAAAAGGGATGCCTTTCTTTTTGGCATGAAATGCAGCTGATCAAAAGCTGAGTGGCTGTCACAGGATAGGATGGGAGCCAGAGGCTCAATTCTGCCTTATTCTGACAGAGACTGACAGGTGCCCTCCCGCTGTGGCTAGCCTCTTGTTCCCGGGCCCAACCATCAGCACAGGACTACAGTAGTGACTTCACTCCTACTTTCCCAGCCTCCTGTACGCTGGGAAACTCAGGGAGAGAATTGTGAGAAATGTAGTTCTAGATTAGCTAGGTTGACCAACTATAAATCAACCCTAGCACACCATTCCTGTTTTTAAATGTCTGCTTTTCCTCAATACACAGTCCTTGGGGGAACCAACTTCACCTTTTCTTATAGAAACTGACAAAAACAAAGTAATCATCAGAAAATAGAAAAAACATGGGCTTTTCTAGTTAGACAGGTTCTACTTTTAAGGGTTACACTGAATCTCAAGCTCCTCTTTTGTATGGGAGGCATTTACATATTTCTAACAAAATTGCTAAAGCCGGGTGTGGTGGAGCACACCTGTAATTCCAGAACTTGGGAGGACTGTTGGGAGTTCAAGACCAGGTTGGGCTACAAAGTGAGCTCAAGGCCAGTTGAACTACATAGTGAGACCCTGTCTCAAAAAGATAAATAAATAATATTCTATCCTTAAGAACAAAAGCATTGAAATATTTACTTGTATGAGAGCCAAGTCTATCATATCACTTGCTTTTTAATCAGTTCTTCTTTACCAATGTAGAGCTTCTTGGTTTATTTAACAAACATTTATTATACCAAGTTTGAGTTGACATAGAGAAATTGCCCATATCTTAGACTGGCAGAATCTAGGTTGGCTTTGAATGGCCATTAGGAATTAGCTCTCTCATTTGGTCCATAGAGATTTATTGTGTTCCCAATACAATATGGAATGCAAGGTCACAGCTATAAAGAAGACAGACCTAATCCTTGCTATTGATTACTTACTGTTGAGGTACTTTAAGTAACTATATGTTCATAGCATAGAGAATCTTTGGTAGAGAACCATAAGACACTGCATGAACTCTGACCTATGGACTACGTAGGAGGGGTCCTGGGCTCTGGGAAGGCTCAGGTTGACAACTGAGGGATGAATGTAGTGAGTTTTCTAGAAGGATACGAGTTCTAAACTGTGACACCAGCACACTGCCTGAAGACTTAATAGGAAGATAATTTTATAAGTTATGAGAAATTCAAAGAAGGTAGATAATATGATCCTACTTTAATAAGAGGTAGGACATAAACGAAGCATGAATTTGTAGAGTATTATGAGATAATGAAGGATTTATATGGAGTGAGGCACACAGAAGCAGAAATGTAACAGTTGCTATGGGCTGCTTTCTATGGTGAATGATTACTCTGATGGTTAACTTTATATGTCATGTTGACTGGTCCATGGCCTGTCCAGTCATCTGGTCAAACTTTATTGTGTGTCTCGAAGACCCTTCTAGATGAGATTAAAGATTTAGAGGAGTAAAGGAATTTTCCTTAATGAGGTGGACCTCATCCATTCAATTGATTGCTCAAACAGAGTAAAGCTGAGTAGGAGGCGACTGTGCATACCAGAGAACTAGAAGCATCAGTCTTCTGCTCCGAGATTCAATTTACTTCATCTTCTTCCATTACTCTTAGACTTTCAGATCTGCACTAGAATTATACTGCCAGCCTTCTGTGGTCTTCCATGTGCAGACAGTGGGTCAGGGGACTTTTCAGCTTCTACAGTTTTGTGACCCAGATCTTTGTGTTTATCTCCCTATTTCTGTTTCTATGAAAATAGCTGTTCTGGCTGTAGAGTGGAGAATGGAAAATACAGGACAAGAAGATTGTGAAGGAACTAGTTAGGAATCTGTTATCATCCAGATGAGAGGACGTGGGGATTCAGATTTGATGGTAGAATGAGGTAAGGCTGAGTTCTAATTGGTCAGAGGTGAGATCAGTGACCAAGAAAGGGGAGAAGACAAGCAGAATGCTTGCACAGTGCAAGAATATCCAGTGGTGAGTTCAGTGTTAGGTAAGCTGAATTAGAGGTGGTTTGGAAATGCAGAGTTTGAGAGAGTGTACATGCTGTGCCTCACCGTGCATTTCTGTATTGCTGATACAGAATATCTGAGTACATCAAATTGAACAGAGAACCATGTGACTCTTTTAGGATGAGGCTAGGAAAATGCACTTTGGCAGCCGTTGTCCAGTTCACCCTCAGTGTTAACTGTGCACCATCAGTGTGAAGCTTGGCCCTGAAACGCTCTCATTCACAGCTAAGTAAAAGGTACTACTCTGGCCAGAGTTCCAGAGCACTCATCCTCCGTGTGTCTGCTGTAGTCTCACTGTTCCCGTTTAAAGAAGAGCTGGCGCTGGCCCAGGGAACATTTCAAGGAGGCAACTGGTCAGGTCTTCCACATGTATGAAGCTCTGAGGAGCCCTGTCTCTGTCTGGTCATTTCCTGCTGCTGTCCTGCCTGCATCTGAAACCTCCCCTCCTTGGCTCAGTTCCATTGTAGGTACCTGTGAAGGATGGGCAGCATCTGTGTCCCTTTGTTTCTCAGTTACGCTCAGATGTCTCATGAATCAAAAGCCCCACAAA
The DNA here is from genome assembly GCA_002564285.1 of Tympanoctomys barrerae. Classification (NCBI taxonomy): domain Eukaryota; kingdom Metazoa; phylum Chordata; class Mammalia; order Rodentia; family Octodontidae; genus Tympanoctomys; species Tympanoctomys barrerae. The sequence goes on from NDGN011494221.1 coordinate 8,289, forward strand.
ACTTTAAATGCTATCACTAGGGCTGTTTTGGAAGCTCAGGGAATAATTTATTTGCCGTTGGCGTTATCAGTTTGTTCACTCTGTCTCAGGCTCATTTTTTGTTGAAATTGTTTTTGTTGAAACAGTGATTACTTATCCAGATTTCTCCTTTTCATTTCCTTCATAAGAAGAATCTACATTAATCACTTTCAAGCCTAGACAAGCTTTTAGATCATAGTTTGCTCCCATCCTCAAGAAAATGGAGACAATGGCTTTTGTTACTTTGGGGAGTGACCTTCAGAACATCGTAAAAATGGAGCAGTTCATGCAGCAGCTGAAATAGAGAAGCGGCACCATTGGTTCCTAGGAAACAGTATATTCCTATCAGCAACATCTGTAGGTTTTAAGTTTGAGGGAAAAATAATCAGGGAAAGTTATAATAGAAAGGGAAAGAATTTATCAAAAGCTGGTGGGAGGTGCTGAGTTGGTGCAGCTCTGGTCTAGCAGAGTAGCCAGACTCCCTAAGGAGTCCCCAGAGTGGCTGAGACATTTCAGTGTGGTTGGCATCACGTGGGAGGGTTGAGTCTTGGGCTATGTCCCAAATACATTAAGTCTGATTTCTGTGGCTCTCTCTACTGTTTTAAATATTTCTCTGTAGAAACACAAAGAGATATATGATGGAGCAGATCTTTGAGCTTTTGTACACGTCCTTAACACTCCAGTGGTGGGAACAGAATGCTATGATGTCGTTTCCAGGTGACAAAGAACCCAAGCTGCAACCCACACTAGTAAGTTAGTGTACAGTCACGCACCACTTGGTGATGGAGATACATGAACACACTGTTAGGTAGCTTCATTGCTATGCAGACATTAAAGAGTATGCCTAGGCAATGGAAGAAGTCACGCGTTCAGCACGGCCTCTGACATAGGGGTAAACGAGATTACTGAGCCTGCTGCTGCATACCATGACATACTGTTTCATAATAAACTTTTTTCCTAAGTAGGAATATGCTCTAAAAATAAGGAAAAATATAGTAAATACACAAACCGGCAACTGTCATTTGTTATCACCATCAGGTGTGATGCATAGTTCATCATTACTTGTGCTTGTATACTGCTGGCGATGCGGTAGGTTTCTTTTTCCACCAGTGTGGGCTTGTGTTCTGAGCTCCGAGGGCTACGCCATCATGAGGTAATAGGAATTTTTCAGCTGCTTCATAGTCTGATGCGATTAGAATTTGTACCTGTTCAGTTCATAGCTATCCTTGATGAAATGGAGCGCTGCAGCCCCTTACTTCACAGACTCATCACCTTTCTGTGTTTCTAACTGAACACTGTATGTTCATAATCATAAATTGTGCAATACCTGGTTTGTTTGCTTTCTGCCATGCTGGAGATGAACTGGGGACCGCGTATGTGCTAGGTAACTGCCTTACTACTGAGCTAATTCCCACTACTTCTCTGTTTTATTTTAAAAACAAGGTTTCATTAAATCACCTAGGCTGGCCTTAAGCTCACGTTGCTCCTGCTTCTGCTTCCTGAAAAGCTGGATGTCCAGCACATGTCAGTAAGCCCGGCTTCAGTGGAACTCCAAAGCTATGTATTTCTATTAAGATATTATTTGTGGCAACTTTAAAAATCGATTTCTCAAACATTTTCTTTATTGATCTGCAATTCATTCATTTTCATTGAATATTTGAGAGCTCAAAGTTTAAATCCTATTTCAACAAAAGTGCTTAAAATTTGCTTTCTTTTTCTGTGCTATTTGATAAATGCTAAGGGCCAATCTCTCTTTTGAAGAACTTGATCTTTATCAATATAATGGGCTATTTAAAGGAATGCTGAGATTTTGATTTTAGAGAGTTTCTAAGAGAATGATATTGTCTATCACCATGTTAAACTCTATAGCCCAAACAGTTTTCAGTATGAAAATTCTTATCCCCTCAGGAGTGATTTTTCTGCATCCCTTGTAACTCATCTTCTATCATTGCATTAGGTAGTCTCAGAGGCCTATGATTTTCAGATGAAAGTCTGTGTCAAGTTGCAGTGACAGATTTAGTTTGACACAGCATTCGTGAATTTGGATTATATAACATTCACCTGGTATTTACCTAGTATTAACTACCAGCCCCATTGGGGAGAACAGTGATACGAGTTCAGAGAGTTTCAAAGCTGACCAAGATCATGGGTCCAGAGAGTTATAGAACGTGTGCAACAAACTCAGGTCTCCTGACTCATAGCCCATGTGCCTCATGCTTATGACTGTTGAAAAGTAGGTTTACATATTGGAGAGAAACACTGTCCTCATACCTTCTATATTACCCAGTGCTTTCATAGGTAAATAAATATACACAAGTTATAAGGGAAAGAATCCATCCAGCCTGAAGAGGGTCTTCCAGAGGTGTGCAGTGAGTGGACAGGAGTGATCTAGGTCACCTTGCCATTCAGCAGTCAGGAGAGGCACTCTCTCTTCTTCCCACGTCCCTTTCCTCCTCATCCTTTACACATTACACAAATGTCACCACTTAGAGTCTTCCCCTAACTACAGTACCCCTCCTGATACAGTGACCTCTCATGTCACAGACATAATTTATAATTATTCAGCTATTGATTTTATTTCTCTCCTTCTGTAGATAAAGGTTTGAAAGGCTGATAATTCCACTAGATTTATACGCAACATCAAGTGTGTTTCCTAGTGTTTAGCCCACTTAGCATGGGCCATCATTCGTTTATCTCCCTGCCAGGTGGCTTGAACCACCAGCGGTACATACATGCCCATACCTTTTAATTAATTTTATTAACAAAAAGACTGAAAAAAGTGACTGCCTCTGTTTGTACACCTGTGGTACAAGCCAGTGGGAACATGTTAATAAATATATATTGACTTAATGTGCATCTTAGAATCTGTTATCTGGAATTGAATATGACATTCTAACTAAGGTCAAGGATCAAAAACCAAAAAAAAAAAAATTTCTTTCTGTCCCTTTACTTTCCTTGTGTGATTCTGAGTAATTTAAGACCATATTTACAGTTGGGAGTCCCATTAATGTTATGAAACAGACTGAAAATCAGTACTGCTGGAGCCATGTTTTGCCGTAATATACTTTAGACTTATCATGAGGACATGGAATCTTCCTTATAAGTGGCTCAGAGTCTTCTTTCTTCTGACTTACTATAGGAATTTATGCTAATTTACAATCTTTCACTCCAAATGTCTAAGCCAGGGCTGAGGGATGGTGGTTTAAATATTGATCTCAGATTTAGGATGACCCCATGCACCTCCATGTGGGCGAATTCCTAAGCCCTGTGGAGGCTGAGCTGAGCTGTTTCTTGGGTTCTCGAGGGGGGAGAGTGTCCTCCTCATAGGATGGGATGACAGAAATGGCAATGTAAATAAAACTGTAGGCAGGTGTATGGCATGTGTGCCTTGGAATAAGTGCGAGGTGTTAGCCTTGTATTTATCCAGATGAAAATTCAGTAATACCTGTTCATTCCCCTTCCTGACCTGCTTAGGACTGGTCATTCCTTTTGTTCCTACCTAATCCCTATTTTGCTTTCTTAACATTTTGCCACTGCAGAAGCATCCTGTTTCGCCCAGTAGCCACATGATGGGCTCTGCAAAGAGCCTGAGTGCAGAGAATTTTAGTCTATAATATTCAATGGCAAGCGAACAAAGACGCCCCTTCATCTGTCATGCTGTTAAAAGAGTTACTAAAACTTCAAGGACTTGAGAGTATAACCTTGACAGATTCTCTTTAAAGTGTGTCAGTTACCTTTCCCTGAGGTCAAAACTGATCATAAACACTGTGCTTCAGTAGTTTAACAGGGTCTTCTAAATTGAGATCAGAAGCTAAAATTTTGTTGTAAAATCATATTTCTCAGAATCTGAGGTTGCCAAGGTGACTGCATACAAATTTAAAGACATCATAACTATATTTTCCAGAGAAAATATCCACGGTACCCCCTGGACCACATTGTCCCCAAATCACTACTTTTCTATACTGTGATTCTTTCTAAAATGAAGCAGAAAGTATTTTAATATCAAAGCAATTATGTACGTTTCCACTTTTCAAGCTTTCATTGCAGTCTTACTTTCTGAGTTCTCCAATAAGACCTAATGCTTTCAGAACATTTAATACTCTAGGCAACTAACCTGTCTACATGTAACACAGAGTTAGCCTGTTGCTTATTATAACTAGGAATTAAAATAAACAAATTTACAAATGCTATTTGCATCTCTCAAATAAACAGACTCTCTAGAAACCAACTTATCCCCATGAGACATTATGTCACAGCCAGGGGAACACTAGACTAGGAATTGGTAGTGGATTCTGGTCATCAGGTTGTCATTAACTTACTGTGTGGCCACAGGCACCCACTTTTCTCAATGTAATAAAAGAGTTGTGCTATCAGTTTAAATGGTCCCTCCCTCAGCCTGTAAAGCTCACCTTTACCACAAGTGTGGAGATTTTGGAGGATTAATAGCAAACAAGTATAGGGCTTATCATGATTATAGCCAAGACATCCCCTCCTTTGAGGCAAGTGGTCATGATAAGCTCTATTTATTCTCAAGAGCACTCTGCATTCCTTGCTTTATAGTTTGTGTAGAAATCTGTACAGGCCTAAACAGGTAAGCTGCATATTCTTTCAAAGGCTAAAACCTGGAAACAGTGAACAAATGATTATACTTCAAGTTTAATTTTGGAAAAGCAATGAACTAAAATATAGAGATTATAAATATTCTACATATATTAGGCATCATGTACTGTCTATAAGAAAGTCATGGTTAATTTTGAGAAATTTTCCCATTTTATAGAGAGGGTAAGTGAAGCTTAGAGATCTTAAGTCTAAAATCACACAGTAGGTAGGTAGCGGTAAAGTGGGTATTCCAAACATCAACATAGCTCCATCATGGTAATTCCTAGTTTTCAGGGCTGCCTTGAAACTGCCTCTATTGATTGTGAAGGCCCAAATGTTACACTAAATTTTAAGACTGTGGAGCAAAAATAAAATATATCAAGTAAAATTTAGGGAGTACACAATAACTGAGTTCAAAGACAGTTTGGTATCCATTTAAAATGAAAGTAAATGACTCTCTACTGGATATTAATTGAAAGCTTCTATTCTCGTTCCAGCCATGAAATAAAACAATTGGTCAGCAAGCAGCCTTTGCATTTTGCATGTTTGTATTGCCTATTTCTGGGTTCTCTGTTAGCGAAAATGTTAACCTGGGAAGACTGAAAGGGTATGTGAAAATTATATGGGCAGAGGCTCACAATTTTGGTCTTGGCTCAGTATAGTTATCAGCTGGAGGATTACGTGAAACCTGGTTGCGGAATGAATAAGAGGCAAAATGTGAAAGTAGTTCATGAATATGTAATAACAATATCCATAATGTACTGAGGACCTGCTACGGTTTCAGAGTTCCACATGGTTCAGGAAGTTCCCAGTGTTTCCCACACAGTACACGACCAAACTCCTACTGAGTCTGGTAGATGAAACTTAGGTAGAGTAGCCTGCCCACATCCACTTAGTCACATGCTCAGAGATGGCCCTCAGGCCAACAGGACTGCCTGGCTTCACTGTGGCCTTCCCCAAGATTTCACCTATAGAATTATCTACCGTAGCAGAGGATTGGATACATTTCAGTAGGGAGTATGGGATACACTGAAAGGGCAGTAGTCATTTGAGGTCTATTTTGCGAAGCCTAAAAATTTATACAAATACAGTACACTACCATTAAAAACATTCCTAGTGAAAAATAAAATGATTGAATAAATCATTATTGTCATATAAAGATCTTCAGGCAAAATATTCTCCAGGATGAGGATGATACATCCTCATCCCTATTTTAAGAACAACAAAATTGCAATAATGTAGAGGAAGAACACAGTCTGGGATTGGGTCTGAGTTTCTGTTCAGCAGGAGATTTTGGAAGAGCGTTTACTGTCTCTGAACCTCCATTGGTTCATTCTGTAAAACAAAGATAATGAAAACTCCCATCAAAATTTATAAAGTACATTTATTTGGAGAGTGCTTAGCACTGATCTGGACTATCCCACCAGGGAAGAACTGTGAAAGAAGGGGGAAGAAGCTGTGAGGCACGAAGTGGCCACTAGGGGCGCATGATGCAACCGATTTAACTCCCTCCTTTCTGGCTATTGCTTGATACCTCAACTGGTTCGAACTGTGGGCAGCCAATATTTCTATTGTTGGTCCCCACTATTTGAAACACCAAGTGGAATGACATCCACTTATAGCTCATAAAGTCACAGCATTCTGAAAATAACTGTCAATCTGTTTGTACCTCAGGCCCTTTCTGGACAAGGTAGGGGATGCCCAAAGTCCTTTTCACTCTGACTTTTAAATGGTGCTGAGAATACTGCACATTTCGCTGTTTTAATTAACCTGTACGTTTTATCACAGTGTACGTGGAAATGGAATGATGGGTGCTTGTAGTGCCACCCTTGCCTTTATTATATGGCTTTTCTGTTTCAAAAATGCTCACTGTAGTGTTTACAGTGTCTCTCCTAAATGAACGGGCCAGCGAGACATGAATAGAATTAATGGTGATGATGATAATAGTACTTAGTAGTGTTCACTAGGTGCTTCCTGTAGCTCTAGAACTGACTTCCATCCTTTATGCTTATTATTCTATCTCATCCAGACTGCAACCCTAGGAGACATGGCCTGCTGCAGTGGATTGTTAACTGGTGGCCAACTTGATACACCCAGCTGAACTGAACTAGTGTAGGGCTGGGTGTGGGAGGCCCCCTGAGGGTTGTCGCCAGCAGCATGAGAGGTAGAGCTGGAGAAGGTGCTGGGAGCTTGTTAGGGATGCTGCTTGGAGATGCTGTTGGAGCTGTTGGAAGATGATGTTTCTCTTGGGGTATTCTGCTGGGGAACCTTATTATGCTGGCTTTCCTGAGAAACTCAGCTGTTTTTGTCATAAGAGGAGCTCAGGACCTCACTGTCACTGAGAATGCCTATGGTTCATTTGGGGGGAAGCTCTGGTTCTCAACTTGAGCATTGCTTCCTGGGTCTGGAGAAGATGGTGCACTGATCAGCCTCCTGGAGAAGCTTGTCACATTAGCTTTCCTCATGGGAAGTCAGATTCTGTTATCCTAGAAGGAGCTCAGGACCTCGTTGTTGCTGAGGATGGCTGGGGTACTTTTGGGGAAAGCTCTGGTTCTTACCTTGAGTGTCACTTCCTGGCTCCAGTACAGATCCCTCAGCCTATGAACATACATCCTTCATCCTGCTGGCATAGACTTTCTAGCTTCCACCACTGATCTTTGGGTCTTCCCAATGTAGATACATGAATGGGGCATGTGTGAGATATTGTTATGGGCTCTAGGCCTCCAGCTGGATTTGTGGGAGGCATTGTTATGGGCTCTAGGTTTTCAGCTCGACTCATGCAGGTTATTAGGATCCAGGCCCTCAGCTGGATTCTTTGGTCTTTAGTGTGTGGACAGATTTCCTGAATTTCTTGTGTATGATGCTTTGAGTGATTACAAAATAATCCTATGAAATGTGTCATGTATTGTATTGTTCCCCTTGCAAAAACCCCAAATCACAACACCTATCAATCATATTTCCAGGTAGCCAGGTGAGATGCCTCATAACTGAGTTTCATTGCCTCCAAGACCCGTGCTCTAACTCACTGCTAAAAAGCATTTGTCCTCATAGAATACAGAGTAAGCCAGGGCCTTAGCATTAAAATGAGCCATGAAAATGATAAAGGCACATGCCTTATTCTCAAAGGAAACCTCAGTATGACAGTACATTCTTCTTTATCCTGAGTCACAACAAGGTATGTAGAACTTCTCAGAGACACCTGAGAATGATGTATGGTCCACACTATATTTTGTTGTAAGGCAAATTCTTTACACAGTGCAAATATTTTTGCTAACAATAATGTTTATCAAGATTATTTATTGCAGGGCATTAAAATAAATCTTTTTTTCAATTACTTTCTAATGAAATGTACCAATTACCTTTAGAATGGTGACATATGGCCGTAATCTATTCCAGTGGGGATAAATCTTGCTTATATAGGTTTCAAGGGCTCCCTCCTGAACTGCATTAATTACTGATGTAAACAAAGATAGAGGAGGATGATCACATTTATCGATAAATCCTCACCCTCGCGGCAATAGAGTTCTCTTGGTTAGCTAACATTAATCATCAGGCAATTTCCAACAGTTATGGTGCAAATCTATTTTAAAGGGGATGTTTTTGTAACCCAGCTGATTCTGAAGAAAGTTTATTAATGTGAATAAACCCTGGGATAATGGAGGAAGAAGTCACAGAAGGCTGTTGTGTACAATGAAGTGGAAAAAATAATGCTCTTAAGCAGCTGTTGAGCTACCCATTGGCTGAGAGAGGACAACATTTCAGGAAAATGTCCATAACTCTTTCAGAAAACATTATCTGGGGAGTGGTGATGGAGAGCCATGCTTCCACCAGTGCCAGCCCTGTGAAGTGGCTCTGCTCCTCATGGTAACCTTTTCTCAACAGCGTTATTATCTTACTAAGGACCTAGAAGGGGTGAGAAGAACAGGTGCCATGACTACAAGGATCCAGATTCTAAGCAGAGGAAACATCTGTGGACCATCATGCTTTGACCACTTCCTGCCCCATTTCATGCTCTCATGGATTTCAGGAAAGTCTGGGAATTGCCTTGAAGCCCTTGTCTTTTTTTCCTGATGATATTTTCTTGGGTGGATAAATGAGGTATTGAATGTACAAAATAGCTGGCATCCCTGCTTACCTGAAAGATGTATGTTTATGAGACTGCCTGCATGTATACAGGGAGTTATAAAACATTTTACTCTTTATATCCTTAAGAGGAACTAACCATGTATTATGATAAGTGGTAAGAGAATGTGGTATCTTTTCCCTAAAATACCTTAATCTTCGAGTTTGGACTTTGGTTGCCTACAGGTAACTAAAACTGCAGATTGGGGGCTACTGTATTAACAACAGCTGGGAAGGCTTTGATAAATTTTTAAAGACTCAGCTATTTTACTGTCTCTGAGGCTTACAGTTTAGCGTTCATATGGTAGAGAGCAACATTTTACCTAATCTCTGCTTTATATTGAAAGGAAATTTCTATAAAGGGCAGAAGGTGGTTTATCATGAGCAATGCAATTATCTTCCTTATTTACCTCAGTGATGAGTAATAGCATACAGTCTTATTTAGTAGGTGACATTTCAATATTCTCATTCCCTTTTATATGTAGAGAAACAGGAAAAAGGGATATATTTTATGGAGTAGTTAAATGGCAGAGGCAGGATTCAATCCATGTCAAACTCCACAGATCATAGTCTGTAGACATTTCTTGAGTCCAGGAGGCTATATGCTTGAATGTATGTGGAGCATATAATGTGTTGCTTAATAGAGTCTATCATATTATTTTTACATCTGAGGACATTAAGGTTCAGAGAGGTTAATTAACCTTCTCTTATTGATGTAGCTAGGTATATGCAGAACTCAGATTTGAACTCAAGCTCTCTGGCTCTAAATGAGTGTTCATTATATTGCCTTCTGAGGGCAAGAAAAACTAGGGCATGACAAATGCAACATATAGGAAAGCATTTGTTATTAAAAAAAGAGATAGAAATTAGAAATGAATTGGGGGCCTTAGTGACATTCTCCAAGGGGAAAATAAGAAGAGATGAGGAGGAGATGGTGGCAATGAGAGCCAGGGACTTTGGAATGCTGCTGGCCAAGGGGACTCAGGACCTTCTTTCTGAATGACATGATTTGGGGTGGGGATGGGGCTGGGTGGGATGGAGGGCTGTTCCCAGAGAGACTGTCTGGCCTTAAGGCAGAAAAATGTTGCAGCAGGTGATAGACGAGACAAGAAGCAGTCAGATAGGTTCCAGGCTAATGCAGGTAAAGACAGAATCCAGATTAATGTCCCCCTGCTTCCATTTATTAAACTGGAAAACACAGGACAAGGAGTCGGAGCAGGGCCGAGCCAAGGGTTTTGGTTTCAGACACTAGAAAGTTTCTAGTATTCCTGGGAGAGATGACTGCAATAGTATCAGTGTCTGAGGCTCACTGGCCTCGTAACTATACTCTGAAAAGAGGTACACATGCCAACATGTCTAAAATATCATGGGGTTGTGAGAATATCTAAGTAGTAGCCATCATCCAGATAGATGAGATGAATGTGACTACTCAGACACAAAACAAGATCAAACAGTGATACAACTGCAATGGTGAGGAATAAAATTATTGGGAGAGGACTAGGAATTAAGACACAAAATCTTATCATCCAAGACTGAAAGTGGTTATAGAAAATACAGTTGATAGAATGTCTATGATTAATAAATAACCATGAAAAAATATGTATGTACAATTTAGTAACCTCCAAGATAATTAAAAGTTGTTGATTATAAAGCAGAAAGATTTCTTTTTGTTCTTCAAAGTACCAATGGTCATTAATTATATTGTATTGCAGACATGTAAGTCAATTTGCCTATGTCTTTTCTCAGAAATTCTGTTCTCCTGATGAGTGGGTCATAGCAGGACTCCCTGCATAAGGATGCTTAGAGATGGACCAATAGGATTCTTTCTCTGTGGAAGGAAAGCAAAAATAGCCAATCACTGTTGACAGCTCTGAGCAGGGGTGGGATATTATTTTGCTACACCAATAACAGGAGCAGGGAATAGTCACAGAGAAATGGATAATCTCCCTGCTTGCAGATAATAATGATGACCAGTTCCTATTTATGAACCTAACAGGCTGAGCTAACTTTGGGTTTCATCTTATGCTCCCATTTCTTTAAAACCAAGTGGTCCAATATTGAAACAGCTTTAATTAGACACTCAAGTGATTTAAAGACCATCAGTGAATGGAACAGAATATCAGATTAGAAGGCTTTGGCCCAGATCCCTTAGGCAAATAGTTCACTATGACAGCCCTTCTAATGCATAATGCTTCTTAAACCAGCTCAGCACTCCTGCTAAATAGTCTAAGTCATTCTTAGAGTTGCTATTCTAGACAATTTAAAACTCCAAAGTCATATTTTTATTGACATCTCACCATCATGATTCATCTTAGACATAACAGATTTCCAAGCTGGACCATACCTCTGCAGTTCCTATGGCAGTGAGTGACACTGCAACCCCTGGTCACTACCTATGACTCCTTCTCCATGCCGCAGCATCCTCCAGGGTGCTAAGTAAAAGATTTAGTAAAAGTACACTCTGGCATATGCTTTAGAGAAGTAAAACTTTACTATGATAATCACAAAGAACACTTTCTCAGCAAAACACTAGAAGATCCCAAGCTGAGATATACTTAAGGAATGAGATTTTTTGATATTTTCTAATGTCTTCTACCATCCCCAAAGATGTGCTCAGTGTGACAGCTTTGAGATTCTGTCTCTTCAGGGTGGAGGCCTATCAATTTGCATACAGACTTAAAGGAGAGTTTAATAAATATGCCCAACTGTATCATTCTGAATGCCAGTATGATTAAATATATTTATAAACAAGAGCAACAAAAGACTTTTAAGAAAATCACATCACCTGGAATAACACCCAGTCATGATATTTTCCTATGCTACAGTTCCATATTGCTCCACTGCCCAGGAATAACACGACAGTAAATAGGCATTGTAAATGAATATCACTTTCAACCTTGGAATAATGCCTGGTGTCTGTTCCTGAGGAACAGATGACCTTCCATGCTGGATGGTTGACAGGTCAATGCCATAGGTCTAGGGAGAGATTCCTATCATCATTATGCTGTCCTTTGCCTCCCACAGCCACATTGTCATTGTTTGAGCTCCCAAAACTCTTTCCCAGTCATTTTCTACATTGTGGCTTCATGCCCCTTTCAGATTTCACCTCAACCTCGATACTCCAGTCTTCTTTCCAAGCCTGCACACACGCCTGGCTCCTGTACAGCAGACAGTGCTCAGAGATGCTGTTCCCTGCCTGAAACATTCTCTTCAAAATCCTTTGGAACCCAAGTCAACACCATTTCCTCAGAAGAGACTTGCTTAAGCCTTGGGACAAGCATGTGTTCCACTTATACACTTGCATAGCACCTTGTGTCTCCCTTCATGCCATCAGGACCAGTTGAAATTTTACATGTACTTAAAGCACTGCTTGATTCATTTGATTCCCCACTAGAATATTAGCCATGTGAAGACTGGACTTTTTTTTTTAGAATTTTTTACTTTTTAGAGAGAATAAAAATAGTAAAAACTCATTAGAAATGATAGAGAGTATCACTAAACAAAGTGATAGGAATTCAACAATGATTGTTAGTATTGTCTTCAAATTAGTTGTTCAGATATAGCATGCAAAATTGGTCAGAAAGCTAAAAAGAATAAAAAAAAATTAAGCATTAACTGCTCCTTTCAATAGACCAGTATAAATCATCAATACAATTATCCAAGCTATCCTGCATGTGTGTGTGTGTGTGTGTGTGTGTGTGTGTGTGTATTTCCCCTTTCTTTCCTTTTTCCTTTCCCTTATTGCAGTTGTTCCTTTTCTTTGAACATTTGGTTTCCTTTTGTAGTATCTATTGTGTCTTTCAGATTTTATTTACTCTTCCAGGTTCTTACACTGAGAGAGACAATAAGATGCTTACACATTTGCACCTGATTTATTTCACTTCTGAGTATGTTCTTTAGTTGCATCTATTTACCTAAAAGAGCCAATCCTTCTCCACTGTTGGCGGGAAAGTATACTGGTAAAATCACTATGGAAATCTGTGTAGAGATTTCTCAAAAAAAAAAAAAAAACCCCAAACTAGGATTAGATATCTCATTCAACCCAGCTATTCCCCTCCTGGTTATTTATCCAGAGCTGAAAAAATCATACAACAGCACCCATAGCAGGGCAATCTGTCATAGCTAAATTTGGAAACAACCCAAATGTCCATCAACTGAGAAATGGATAAAAAAGATGTTTTATTTTTATACAGGGGGGTATTTTTTCAGGGAAGGGTCTACAGGGTGTTCAGAGTCTCACTACTCGATCAGACCTGTAATGATTCGCCTGTTTACAGCCTCTCAAGAGCTGGGATTACAGGTGCACACCACCATGCCCAGTCTCATATTATGGGGTATTTCTCAGCTATAAAGATTGGATTGTTTTTCCAATTTTTTCCCCCACCAATGAAACTCCAGCACCCAACTTACAGACTTCCATAACTGTGGTGGAATATGACCATGGAGGAGCAGGGCAGGGAGCAAAGTTCAAGAGAGAAAAAAGGAGCTCCTTCCTTTTCATTCCTGCTAGTAGTCCTGGAAGGGGTATCACTTAAACATACATTCATCCAGTTCCAGCCTTTTTTTTAGGTTTGATAGTCTCAGCAGTAAAGGAACTCTGATTCCTCTTTAGGCAAAGGACTATTTGGGTCATGGCTCAAAACTGGCATGTTTTCTTTTTATGAAAGGATTCGTGGGCAAAGAATATGAAGAAAGCTTTTACTCTGAGTATGGGCATATTTGTGTTTCAGAGAGCGAATGGGTATTTAGCAGGTAAGATAGAAGTAAGAAGATGGGGATTTTCCCATCAAAAGGAGACAAAAAGCAGGCAGGATGGTGCATACCTGTAATCCCATCACTTAAGAGACTAAGGTAGAAGGATCGCCACAGGTTTGAGGCTAGTCTTAGCTATATAGTGATCCCTGTCTTCAATCAATCAATCAATCAATCAATCAATCAGTCAATCTCTCTGTCACACACACACACACACATGAGAAAAGGATAGAATGATCAGAGCCTCAAAGATTAGAATGGAGAGATTCCAATGTATTAGAAATTGGAACATTTCACAAGTGAACAAGTGTTCCTGGTGATACAGGGAGGGCTGTAGCTGAGATGTTGATAAAGCCTGACAGGCTAGTGATCAGGGAAGTTATAAGAGTAACACTGATGCTGAAGCATCCGGTGCAATGACCTCTAAGCTACCTTCTCTGGAGATGTTATATTTGTTGTAAAATACATGTTGCATTTTTAACTTGAAAATAGATAGTAAAACACAATATGATAAGGGAGTCTGAGCAGCCAGGGGACAATTTATGATGGTGGATTCTGAGCCTAGAGCCCAGGAAACAGAATAAAGCCAAGCCTGGAGCAGTGGCTGTATAGATTTTATGACAACACTGTCATCAGGGCTTTGATTATAGTTGTGACAAGACAAATTATGAGTGTGAATCTACAGCTTTCTCTCCTCTCTGCATCTGCCAAGAATAAGCTCACCTTTGCCTACTTGGGTTCTTCTTACTTCCACCAGATTGTCTGTTGATGCTTTTTTTTTTCTATTTTTTTTTTCCCTCCAGAATGCTCAGGATTGGGAGACAAGTTTGAATGAAGAGGTTGATTTGGTCAAATAAAATATAGGACAGACCTGCTTCAAGGTTGTATATGGTGAGATTTTTGGACTCATGTGTAAACATAAGAAGTATAT
>NDGN011494224.1:9495-30074 GCA_002564285.1 Tympanoctomys barrerae
AAAAAAAAAAAAAAAAAAAAAAGACTATGATAGCAAAGTTTCTTATTCTCTTGAATAGCTATAATAAATTCAGCTGGTAACCAATTATATATTATCTTCTAAAATAATTCTCCACTTTTAAACTGTGAAATACATCTTACTCTCTTTATTTTCCTTCATTCTTTCTTAGTTCCTTCCTTGTTTATTTTATTTTCCCCTTCTTCCATTCTTTCTCTTTTTTTCCTTACAACCTGTTTTCTATATCTTATCTTTTTGCCTTAGGGCAAGGTTCTTCCATTCAAATCTTTTATTGAAAAATAAAATGTAAGTTTCTTGGGGAGAAACTAGATGTATATATATATATTTTGTATACTCCACGATGCTTAATGAAGCTCTCTAGATGCATGTGGGTTTACTGCTGCTGAGAGTGTAAGGGAAGCAAGGTGAAGAAGGCAATGACCAAGTGTGACTGTGCAAATCACACTTCTGAGGACTAAGTGAATTTTGAAAAACATAAAAGTCCTTCTAGAATTGCCACAAGAAAACCTGTACCTTAACAGACCTTGTATTATTGGAAAAGAACCTTATTATTGCTGATATCCTCTTCAAGTGAGTAGGTTTTCTTGTTATCATTAATTTCCATTTTGTAGTCATTTTTTTAAAGTGACAGAAAATGTAAATATCTTTAACCAAGGTAATATTGAAAGTGGTGAAAAATATTCACACCTGCACACAGCTAATGAGCGTGCTCTTGCTACGCCAGGCTGAGGAGCTTTATCTTAGCAAGACATGGATCACAGTATAATGGAAATAGGAAACAGCAACACACCAGGAAATATGAAGAAAACCACAGATTTATGTGAATACTCTTATTTCCACATTATATTTGCAGGCTGTGTGCAAAGATTCAAGTGCTGCCAAATCAGTGTGGAAGAAGGGAGGGGAAAACAGTGGTGGAACCTGAGGAGGACGTGCTTCCGAATAGTTGAACATAACTGGTTTGAGACCTTTATTGTTTTCATGATTCTCCTTAGTAGTGGTGCTCTGGTGAGTGAATTCTAAGCTACAGCACAGCCATCCTTACTTTGATCTCCTAATACTAATGATGTAGTAATTCTTTCCATTCCACTGTTTATATATCTAATGTATTTCAATAAGGCTGTCTTTTATCTTCCACACCAAATATTTAATGTATGACTTTGCATTTCCAGAGTTACTTTTATAATGTTTCTACTTACAATTATTTATAATTTTATTTAGGAATGAGTTGACTGAAAAATTTGTCCCTCAACTTATTCATTATTATTTAAGTATATGAATTTCAATGACTCTCTGAAAAATAGTATGGGAATAGCTGTAGAGTTTATAGAAGTCTTTTGATTGGGAATATATATATATATATATATATATATATATATACCCTCTGAGTTATGATGACTGCTTATGAACAGTATTATTATCTCCTTATTGGCAAACAGTGAGTGTGTCCTCAGGGACCACTTCTCTGTCTCTTTCCAACTGTGTTCACTGTTGTTTTGTTACCCAGAAAATAATGAATAATGGTAATGACAAATTTTGAGCAGCATGCTTATGTGATTCATTTAAGGATCACTTTCTCTTTATAACAAGATGTTCATTTCATCAAAATCCATACATAGTATGAATATATGTATATATATATATTGGAAAATCCTTTAGCTAGATACAATAGTTTAGAGAAATAATGAAATAGAGTATGTAAGCTGGTCATAGATATGATTTGATAAAGTAAGTTTCTTTAGGTTTATAATTCTAACATGGGTCGGTATCTTTCTGCAGATTACCCTTGTGTAATAAACTTTCCCTGGATGCCACTTTACATATGATCTGTGTTTAATCACTGAAAGGAAAAATGCTTAGACATAGGTAAAATATCAACAGGCTTACATTAGAAGACATCATAGCAGGATCTCAATGAAAAGTCTGTCATTTAAGCATTTTCACCAAGGTCTCTGCTGAAAAATATAAACTATCAAGTGAATGAAAAACAAAAATTTGGTAGAATTGAGCACTCCAATGATCAGTCAACTATTTTTGCTTTATAAAACCATAAGATTTTTTTTCAGTCTCATTTATATGGCAAAAAAAGGCAAGACAAGGAATCAAAAATTGAAACTAATTAAATTTATAACTATAGGGAGGCTACATTAGAATATGACATTAAGAAGTATTTTCTGAGCAAATCAAATTAATTCACTTTTACTTATTTATTCTGATTATAATAGCAATAAAGAGCATAATTTTCCCTGGTTAAATGAGTTACACTCCTTTCAAAATAATAAACCAGAAATAACCATGGCTCCACTTCCTTCATATTCTAATGAGCTGTCACATGTACACAAGACCCTCCCCCATGGAAAGGTTATAGAATATATTATTTGGAAGCTAAAATATATAGCATTCTCCTTACAGGCATTTGAAGATATATATATTGATCAACGAAAGACAATCAAGACTATGTTGGAATATGCTGACAAGGTTTTCACTTACATCTTCATTCTGGAAATGCTTCTCAAGTGGGTGGCTTATGGATATCAGACATATTTCACTAATGCCTGGTGTTGGCTGGACTTCTTGATTGTTGATGTAGGTATCCTCCATATTTTTGTCTTCTGAACAAAGTAGTTTTTTTTTTTTCTATTTATGCTTTCATTTTAAAATAGCAAGCCTCTTACCAGATGTTGTGATGACAGGGTAGCCATGCACTGAATGCTGGTGCACTCTATGGAAGTCATAGGATAACTTAGTAAGGATTTAAAATAGCACTGAGAAGGCCAGCTAAATAGCTCGGTGGATTAAAGTGCCTGCTTAGGCAGACGCAGAGGACAGGAGTTTAATCCCTTGGCTTGCCTTGCCAGCCCTACCTCAGGGGCTTGCTGAGAAGACGATTGAGTCTAGGCATGGTGGTGTGTGCCTGTAATCTCAGCAATTTGGAGGCTGTAAACAGGCAGATCACTATGAGTCCAATATACGCGTGAGATCCTGTAGACCTTATAGACCTTGTTCTAAAAATACAAAATAAATAAGTAAATGAAATAGCACTGAGGAGATTAGGTATATTGTGATTGTCCAAGACAAAATGCTGAAGAAGAGAAAAAAAAACATAGCTAAAAGGGGAAATAGTAAAATAAAGAATATAAAATACATGTTGCTCAAATTGTTTGCACTATAAATCAGACACCTGGGAGTTTATTTTCATGCCCAGCGGTTATTGCCTTTAGACGCTAATGAATCACTAACCTTGTAAAATAGTGATGTTATTTCCACAACATTAAAGGAGCTAAATAAACACTGAGGGCAGTTGCCACTACTGTGTTTTTATTTCATTAATTTACTGAAAGCTTTTGAAAGGCAGATGTAAAAAATTAGGTTACATAGATCTACTACACAATTCCATTTAGAAGTAAAGCACGCAGAAATGCAGTGAAAGACACAACTCTCTTTACACCAAGAAGAAATTTTCCTAGAATATGGACTAAATTTTCAAGCTGATATAACAGAGCACCCTTTATAGAATTTGTATACCTGAGGATAAACACTGCATTTCCCCTAAGGCAAGTGACTAATTTCAACACATACCAAACATAAGTCTGGGAATATAAATTCGCTGGTGCAGCACCTACCCAGCAAGTGCGAAGTCTCGAGTTTGAGTCCCGGTACTCCTCCCCCCACTAAAAAAACCCTAAAAAGTTCAACATTATGTCTGAGGTTATCATCTTTACATAGTTTTAACGTTAGAAAACTGCAAAATAGTGCAATCTCACAGGCAACAGTTTTTCCCTGCAGGGTTTTAACCCAGCAGGACATGTTCTTGTTCCACATGTTTCTAGAGCTCGGTTCTGCACCCATTGGATCGCCTTGATTCTCAAGCGTGGGTGGGCTGGGATGAGGAGAAAGCTCGGCAGACTAAGCGACTGCCTGGCAAGCACAAGGACCCAAATTTAATCCCTGGTACTGCATTCCCTGCCAGCCCTGGAACCCTCGCACGGTGGCGCACACCTGTAATCCCAGAGCTGGGAAGGCTGAGACAGAAGGATCACTGTGAGTCCGAGCTGCATAAGGAGACCCTGTACTAAATACATAAATAAATAAATAAATAAATAAATATTTAAAAGAAAAAAAAAGAATTTTTAGGCAAAAACTACATTAAAGTCTGAAAAATATTAAAATAAAGTAAGCAAATTGAGGGAAAACTCAAAATAAAAATTATTTCATCATATCAATAAAGTGGGAAGGAGCCGCGGAGATTGCTCAGTAGAATAAATGCTTGCCTGGCAAGCACAAGGTCCTGCGTTCAATCCCCGATACTGCAAGAAAAAAAAAAAAAAGTGGGAAAGAAGTCTTTAACATTGAGGTTTTAAGCCTTAGAAGCTACATAATATTTTTATTTCCCATAATTTTTATACTAGATTTAATTCTAAACATAAATCAACCCTCTTGCAATTTACTGAAATTAGCTTTAGATTTTTAACACTTTGGCAAAAGAAAAATGATTTTATTTATCACAACTTAATTTATGAACTATACTCTGGCTTCTCTTCAGATAGTATAAATCTTTTGCCTTTTAATTTATGAACTGTATTGGAATAAGTCTACCGGGAAGAATGTACTTAGATAATAATACTTTTCTTTTCAATGTTCTTCATTTATTTCATTGAGAATTAGTGTAGCCTTTTGGGAAAAAAAAAGATAAAAATAACTATTACACATCTCAAATAACGTAAACTGTATGCTGAGAATGAGAAAATAGAAATTTAGTGGCTCAGGGAGATAGCTCAGTGGCACAAGTACCTGCCTTGGCAGGTACAAGGTCCTAAATTCACTTACTGATAACACACACACACGAAATTTATGTAAAAATAGTGACCAGTGTATGTAGAAATCTCTAATATCAGACACTTGCAAACTAAAGATATTGTAATTGTCCTTTGATTGGCATTTTTTAATTGGCATTTTGATAGGTCTTTTTTGTAAAAAACTAGATTCTGGATGGTTTTTTTCATTAGTACTTGCATATTTAATTTAAGTGAAGTAAATCTATTGCATCATTTATTTGGTAAATATTCACTAATTAGCCACTTGGAACCAAATAATATCACTTGGAAACAAGTATTATGATAGAAGCTGTAAATTAACTTACCAAGTGTTGAAGAAGTTTCATGATGGAATTAGTTTCTTAGTTAAATTATTTACATGGAAATGAAATTGTTTGTTTGTTTCGTTTTGTTTTAGAGGGGCAAGGTCTTGCCCTGTAGCTCAGGCTGGCCTCAAATGCATACAGTGGTACTTCTGCCTCAGCCTCCCTAGTGCTGGGATTACAGGCATGTTCAAATATACCTGGCTGATTTAGTGTGTTAATTCTGAAAATATCGATTAGTTGAATATACTACCTGAGGGTAGAGATTTCTTGCTTCTTACAGTACAATAGAAATTTGGGTCTTACAATTGGGTAAAGACAAAGCCCTAAATTCAGTACAGATAATAAACTGGTAAGGAATGACATTTTCCTCCAATTGTATTTCTTTCATCTTTATCATTATTGTTATTATTTGGGGGTGTTGGAGAATAATTCTAGGCCCTTGTGCATGCTAATGCACTCTACAACTAAACTATGCCCCAGTTTCTATTTTATTAACTTTTAATTTTGTTTTTCAGCTAATTGCTCCATTCATTTATAATAGTTGAGCAATTTTAATTCATTTTATTTTATTTTTGTCTTTTTGAGACAGGGTACTGCTATGAAGTTCAGGCTGGCCTTGAGCTCACTCGGCAGCCCTGGCTAGTCTCAAATTTGCAACTATCCTTCTTGCCTCAGCCTCCGGAGTGCTGGGATTATAGGTGTGCGCCACCACACCTGACTCATTGAGCAATTCTTAAATTACATGACATTTAAGGTTTTTATTGAACTAGTTCTTAAAATCACCTTATCTAGTTTCAAACCGTCTTAAAAAGAACTTTCTTTGATTAAAGCCAAAAACATTTCCTTGCAAAATTTAAGAGGTTTGCTGAAAGTATCCAATTGTTTATTTTCTGAATAACCATAAATAAAACTATGTGTTATCTCAAACAGTTGATTAGATGATAATAATTTCCATATTATTTGTGTTTACAGGTTTCATTGGTCAGTTTAACAGCAAATGCCTTGGGTTACTCAGAACTGGGTGCCATCAAATCCCTCAGGACACTGAGAGCTCTGAGACCTCTAAGAGCTTTATCACGATTTGAAGGGATGAGGGTAAGGAACAAGAATAACCTGAAGTACTATATGTAGCCTTAATTAAACTTAATTTAATTGACAAAAAGAAGAACATGTGCATGCAAAAGGAATGGCAAACCTTTGCAAAATTGCTACTTTATCTTCTATCTGTTGCATATTTACTTCTAGGTGATATGCAAGAGAATGTAGGCCTCTGTTAAAATGATATAATATCATTTATCCGCTGAGCTCATTAAGATGACTTAATTTCCTAATCTATCTTGGGAGTTTCCTTAGTCCTATATTCAAAAAAAGTAGATGCACTATTAAAGTATTATGTGTAACAATATAACAATTATCTAAAGTGAATTCTGCATCATATACTTCTGCTGGGTGATGATCCATCTGTACTTACTGAGTTTTATTGAAAATAATATAAATCATACATGTGCTTAATTACTAAATATGAAGGAAAAAATTAAGAGCTGTCAAAAACTTTTGTCTCCACAATGCCAAAGTTTCATTATTTGAACATATCCAAGGGCAGATATTAAATATAAACCATGTAATAGGCTTTGCAATTCATTGTTTACTACAACTTTAATTTGTGAAAGTATGGATCTTCATATTTAACAATAATGCTAACTTAAATATTACATATAAACTCACATGATTTTTGATGGCAAAGTGAAACATAACAAAGTATTGTAAATAGAATGTACATTAACTTATTACCATAGATGTTTCATAAATTAAGCTTAATTTAAATATCATTTATCAGTCACACAAATTTTTATATTTCCCCTTTTAAAGAAACATTAAACCATAATTCTCCATAATTCATAACAGATTAGAAATTTTTCCCTTATTGATTTTATTTTCCATGACATTTTAAAAGCATGAATCATTAATATAGAAGAGGTATAATGTAAAAAAAATTAAGTCTATTTCTTAAGGGCCAAGATTGCTTTTATCTAAACAAAACCACTAAGCCAAAGAGAAAAACATTACTGTTTTACTACCTATCATTCAGTTACATTTAGAGAAATGAAGCTGTATTACCAACTTCTCTTTGCATTTTTAAAGCCCTATGTTACTTTGTAAAATAAATTTATTAAAAATGTCACCTTTTCAAAACATAAGACTAGCCCAGTGAGGTGAGGCATGCCTGTAATCCCAGCACACAGGAGGCTGAGACAGGAGAATCACCACGAATTTGAGACCAGCCAGCTCTAGACCTTGTCTCACAACAACAACAACAAAAAGCCATAAAACTTATTTTCTCTTTCCCAACATATTCTAAAACATTTTCTTCACCAGAAACAGGCCAAGTCAGTATAATGATGCAATTGATCTTGCTTTATTTCTCACTAAGATCCTCGCAAATTCATTAAAGTATTGCGAGAAACTCTTTCCAAAGCAGTTTCAGTTCTCAAGAAAACTATGGGGCCGCCCAGGTAGCTCAGCAGACTAAAGGGCCTCCTCAGGCAGATTGAAGCTGAGGTTTGATCTCCAACTCCATAGCCATGCTGGCCCCACCCCTGAGACACACTGAGACTGGGTGTGGTGGCACGTGCCTGTAATCCCAGTTCTTGGGAGGATGAAAACAGGAGGATCACTATGAGTCCGACCTACATAATGACACCCTGTAGACCCTATATTAAATACATCAAAAAAAGAAAACTATCATTTTCATACTTTCTACTTGAAAACATGTCGCCTGAATTAAAATAAGATATTTTACAAGGTTTCTAAAATCTGACATCGTTGAATATTTGAAGTTACAATTCAAATGTGTCATCTCCAAAGTTTACTGATTCTGTGGGTCAAGTGGTTATTTGTATACATACCACCCTATGCCCATAATAATTTTATCTTGTTGGTCTAGTTTTACTTTTTACTAAAATGGCCTTATCCCTAAATGTTACTCAGTAATGCTTTATATAAAAAGAGGTTAATTTCTGAAGCCTAGAATTTTAAAACTTTATAAACTTCTTACAGGTGCTAAAAAGCAGTCACTTAAACTACCAGATTTATGAATAAGGCCATTGACTTCAAAATAACGTCATACATACCACACAAAAATGACTGAGTTCTTCAACACCCGTTTGGCATTGGGAAGTCAAAGTTTCATTATTATCTATTGTGCTTTCTGTGTTTCTGGTATCTAATCATGAGTAATGGTGAGGTTAGTTACAAGAATGATGACTATTATAATTTGAAAGTGAGATTTCATTCATTCAGAAACTCTCATTTAATTCTTTTCTCTAGCAGCATAAATTCTCAGTATCTCTGTTAAAGTATAAATCAGGCGCTCATTCTAATTTTGTTTTTGTCACTTTTTCAAAGCATGCGCTTCTGTGCAGCACTACTGAATAAAGCATGCCGTATAGTGCTTGGTAAGAAGTTAGAGAGTACTAAATAAATTATCATCTTGTTGCACTTTGTGTTTTGCATGCGTTATGCATATTTCTGGCTGACAGCTTTTGAACACTTATTGTATTTCAAATTTCCAGTCCAAATTTTTCAACCCATAAAATTGAACTGAGTGAATTGATGTGAATATCTAGGGTAAAATAAAATTTGTATTTAAATTGGTATTTTTAATTTCCTGAACTAGGAAATCTTAAATACTTTTTCAAAAGAACTCAAGTCTTCATGGAAAGGGAAATAGAGAGCATCATATACAAAAGTAACACCAAATGTTCTGTCATATCAGATTTCTAACTAATAACAAACTATATATTTCTATTTTATATAGGATAATCTTGCTCCAACTTGGATGGGGTGGAGCGCTGGTTCCTCCCCTCAGCCCTTTATTATGGGTACTGTATTACCCCTTTTGCTACCTTTAATCCTTGCACTGTGACTGATGTGTAGTGGGGTGAGGGAGGGGCTGGGAAGGGACTCTGGTGCCACAGTAGGGATAACATAGTATTTACTTCCTTAATCCACTATTTCCAATTGTCTTACATTTTTCTTGGAAAAAATAAAACCTTTGTGAATTTACCTTTTGTGGATTTTTAACCACAATGGTTGATACCTTATTAAGTTTCACTGAATGTGATTTAATGTGTCTATTGAGTTATCCATTAATGGGGAGATTATTTGGTGAGGGTGGGGGACCCTGGTATAGGATGATTGTGTTGAAAAATCTTTTTCATCAGATTGATGATACTATTGAAAGCGTACAGCCCTTGCCCTTCAGTCCATTAGCGTGGGTCCCAAAGATGGCCAGCTGCAAACCAAAAGTCAACTTTTAATATGCTTGAACAGATGCTACTGTGTGATTTTCCAGGTTTCATAAGACTGTTATTGGTTGTGACCATTCTCATTTTCATTTTGGTTAAATGTGTAGGGGTTGTTCTCAAAATGTAACAAGGCAAAACAAATTGAGGTGAATAAATACAAATGTTCTTGGTTTTAAGTAGGAGAAAAATACAAAATGCCCACTTACAGAAATTATACAAAATTGGACTGTCATCTAAAAATAAAACAGAAAGGTACCTTGATAAATGTTAAAATAGAAACAAATGTATAAACTCACTTCTTAGAATGAGTTACTCTAAGCAAACTTCTGTGATTCTTAAAAGATATCACAGTGGAAAAAAAATACATCTATATTGATTTTTATATTTAGCAACAGTGTGTAAGAAGAAAAATTTTTAAAGAGGAGAAAAGATGGAATTTTTGTTTGGATAATTGATTTATTTTATCCTTCAAAAATAATTACCTTAAGTAAAACCAACCGAAGAACTTAATTGTTAGATTTTTTAAAAAATTCTCCATACTCAAAAGAAATGATTCCTACTTTGCCTACTTTTAATTTTTATCATTTTCTTGTATTTTCATTAAAGCAGCATTAAAAACTATGGGTGGTATTGAAGTTCAAAAATCATTCAGCGAACTTTCTGGATTGTAGAGAATTCTCAACTCTAGCTTCCTACAGAATTGTCCATCCCTCATTTCATGTTGAATTAATCAAAAAAACTACAAATAATGAACCAGCGATAAATGTTTCTGTACGAACTGGTTGTACTAGACTCGAGAAATTCTATTTGATGATGTTTTGAAAAAAAATGTGTGACACGAAACAGTACTAATTTTAAGATAGTTCCTTTCTTAGACATTTCTCTTTATGCAGCCTGAAATCTCAATTTGGTCTGCTCAGTTCTGCAATCCCCATATGGGAACCAATTAGCTTTTCCCTAGAGACTAAAGAGAGTTAATACACTTCCCTCTCTGTTGACCCAAGACTTGGGATCAGGCTCTTGGGAAAAGATAATCCTTTCTATGTTCCTTTGCCAACTAATAAAATGAGATCATAAATATGAATAGGCTTTTACACAGTAAATTCCCCAATACTATGGCAAATATTTCAAAACAAAATTTCTTTTACCTCAGTAAAACAGAACTTTGCAGGGGGCCAAACACTGGCCTGCTTTGCATGTCAGATCCTGAACCACACAACTGCGGAGCACTTGCTTGTGTTGTGAATTCTGTAACCAGAATTCATTTCAACCCAGACCAGTCAATGTTCCAAAGTAAATCTCTCAGGTTACTGCCTTGCTCAAGCATTTTTGTGCTTTGTTCTTTAATTATTCTTTTCTCGCATTCAGAAATAAGAGTTAAAACTTACACTTTGATCAGTAAGTGCTAGGCTAATCTTCATGCACTCATTCATTCATTCATTCATTCACTCAATCATTTCTGTATTTGTATATCCAAAGCTTTCTGTTGTATTGCTGTATTCAAGGCTTCCAAAGCCATGGAGGGGGTCCCAGATGTATTTTTGCATCTTATATATTTTTAAAAGCCTATAATCTGTTAAGAATGCAAGAATATAATTAACTCTACTATTGAGCGATTATCAGATAAGTGGGAGCAACTCTTAGGACAACTAACAAGGTAGACTGGGAGAGCTCCAGGTGCTACTTAGTCTGCTTTGTGAACTTGTTCATTTTCCTCATTTTCCAAATGAGACAATAATAATAAATTATCTCTATAGTTCCATAAAGTACTACATTTCTGACTCTTGAATTTAAAGGAGAAAACTCTCATCTTTATGCTGAACTAGAGAGTGAGATGAAGATCCATGAAGGAAGTGTTTTCGTATTAAAGCCTTTGCAAGGAGAGCAACCTTCAGGTAACAAGATATTGGATAGGAACTTCCAAGCACAGAGCTTCCCAATGCTCTGCCAATTTTATTAGCACATGGCAATGCTATTACTTGGAGTAGTGTGAAGGGTGATTGAGCAGGAAAGTAGAAACTAGAAATGTAGATTGTGGGATGAGAGTTTTTAAAAGATATTTGGTAATCACTGGGCAATGTTAAGTAATTTTTAAATGGGACTTGAGCTCATCTTACACGTATTGAAGGAACAAGGAAAGGAAGACTGAGAAGGGTGTAGGGATGTAGTGAACGCAGACAAGATAAGGATAGGCACAAGGAGGATGGAGAAGTGACAATGGAGAAAGACTTTGAAGAAAGAAATGAGAAACTTACAGAGTTGTGTGAAAGGAAGATCAAGAAATGGGTATAACCATTTTCTAATCATTCTATAAACTGGGGATTCATGGAGAAAATAGGCATTTGAGTATATGTAGAATAAATACATTTTAATTTGAATAGAGAAGGAAATAGAGAAAGGAATAAGTTCATTTAGAGCTCAAATCTTAAATTCAAATAATCTAATTCTATATTTAAAATTATGTACATATAAAACAAGTGTTTATTCTGTCAATTTATTTAGCTAAACAGTAAAATGAGATTTATCAGTTTGGTAGGCTATATAGGTCATCTGGTCACCTGAATAACAAGGTGAATTAATTTTTCCATATTCATTTTCCATCTTTATTATTACTAGTTTCATTATTTCTTTTAGCTCACTTATCACACTGTTTTGTGTCCCCAGGCCTGAAGATGTTTATGGACTTCACCCAGGCCTCAGAAATATAAGGAACTAGTTCTTGCAGCTTTTTTCAGGCAATCAGAGTCTTTGTTCTAGAAACACTGTAGCACAAAAGCCAAATAGAAGATATTTTGGTATCCATTGTCTACTTTGAATCTGATTGAAAAACATAAGAGTTCTATAGATGGAATTAAGCTCAGCTATCAGTGGTCAACTCTGAAACATCATCTACCATTCACAAGCACTTGAGGGTCTGTCTTTATCTTCACATTTAGCTCTCTATGTGCAGTTCCACTGAGAACTGCAGATCAGAAAACAAAGACAACAGTGTTGTCAAAAACGAAAATCCCATTTTTCCTTTGTGATCCAGAAATAAGCTGTATTAAAACTTTTTTAGATAGGAAAAAGTAAATAATTTATCCCAGAACTTCATGAAATCATATCAGATTTGATAATTACATGTATGTCATCCCTCTTTTTTTATTCTTCCTAAGAAACTAATTTCTATTATGTTTCATTTAAAATAAGTTTATTGAACTAAACTCAGTAAATGAAACAACTAATATGACTGGAGCTTGAAATAAACGATGTGATGATCTAATGAAATACATAATGCTAAATTGTCTTGCTTCTTATGCAAAAATTATTAGTCATAGCAATGCATGAATAATTAAGGCCAAATTATATTAGGTATTTTAATAATATTTTATATTTATACATACTGAGCTTTTAATTTATTTTACAAGTATATTGGTCAAGTCAGCTCATGCTCAAATGTTTTAGTTCTGTTCTTTACTATACTGCCTTTTTAAAAACAAATCAATCTTCTGTATAGAATTTACTATTTCTCTTTTGTTAATAAACAACACATATTCTGTAGTTCTGTGGTAGCATATTCCTCTATTTTTGCTTTTCCTTTGATGTTTTAGTACTTCTTCCTTTTGAAAATTTCTTTATTTAAAATTTCTTTGTTATATTGTCTATTTTTGTTTTCTAAGTGTATTGTTTAAGAAAGAATATATTTAAGTTTTTCTTATTTTGCTTTCAATATCCTAGAATTAGCCTTGGTAGAAAAAAAAATAGAAAAATGAAGAATATTCGGGGAATGGTTTTTCTTTTATAACCCACAAGAATTCTGACTTGTCTTTTTTCCATTTGTGTGTTAGGTGGTTGTGAATGCCCTCTTAGGAGCGATTCCATCCATCATGAATGTGCTTCTGGTTTGTCTTATATTCTGGCTAATTTTCAGCATCATGGGCGTAAATTTGTTTGCTGGCAAATTCTACCACTGTGTTAACACCACAACTGGTGACATGTTTGACATCAGCGAAGTCAATAACCATTCTGATTGCCTAAAACTCATAGAAAGAAATGAGACTGCCCGATGGAAAAATGTGAAAGTAAACTTTGATAATGTAGGATTTGGGTATCTCTCTTTGCTTCAAGTTGTAAGTGAACACTCTTTTCTCTGAAAATTTTGTATTGTAATAACAACTAGAAAAATAACAAAGTACTGGCTGCATCTGTTATTTAGTTACTAATAGGAAAGTTCATAATATGTTTTCTAACTTTGATTTATTAGTACAAGTGTATGAGTCCAGATGGGCATAACTTCATAACATGTACAGACACATTCGTTTGTGGCCAGGTATTTTAGTTCCTTCTATAGGTCTTATTTTTCTTTTCCCCCTTCTCCACTTTCTCCTGATTCTTTTAATTTTCCATATAAACTAGTTGATAATTGAATCAATAACTTAGTTACTACTTTTTCTGTTGCAATTAAACACTTGTTTATCTAATAGAGCCTCCATCCCCTAAATACACACACACATTCACAAACACACACACACACACACAAACACACTTAACACATCCAGTTGAATTGTTTCTAATTTATAGGAATTAACTGTCATTTATATCATTTTGGATATAAATGATATGATCCATTTTGGATGGATTTGGGGGGAAAGGATATGATCCATTTTGGATGGATTTAGGGGGAATGATAGATCTCAAGATTACATTTTTTTACTGAAAGGGAACAACATCTGCAACTAGACAGGCACAGAGATGAACCACAAAAAATAGTCACCTCATCTCAGATGACCTTTCAGCACCATTATTGGAGTCTATTTTATCCAAAACATCCCACTACATATCTAAGATGTACTCTGTCAAGAAAAAATAATTTATACCAAACCAAAGATGGCAATTTTAAAGCATGCTTCCTTCAATGCCTCTTTTAGGGGCAGCTGGATCACAAAAAAAAGCAGTGAAAAAAAAATCTAGATTATTCAAAAACATAACAAAATGCTATTTCTTGTCTGATGAAATCTCACCTTAAAAAAGAAAGCAGTACAATTTCTTCCCTAGAGTTTCTATGGTTTCTTTAAGACAAAAAAAATCTGCCTTTGTTAGCAATGTTTTCAGTCATTGAACTATGAGGCTAATCAAATAAAACCATACAGGTCAACACCAGTATACGGTTTTCAGAAATGTCTTTACTATGGTTATTTTTCAAATTTTCCCATCTTTCTGTTGGAAATTCCTGTCTTTTTTGCATTGGGCATTTGTAGCTCAATATGCATGTTCATGCACTTAAAGCAGGGGCTGAGAAAATGTAATCAGAATGATTTATTTAAAAATTATAGTAACACACTATGACCTTTCCCTTTTCATTTATTTTAATCCCTAATAACCACACTTGTAAATGTCATTAAAGCATATAGCTTTCTTCATAAAGCTGAGGAATAAAGAGAATGTTTTAAACAATCCTTCAAAATATTAGATTCTGAAAATGCAGAATAGAAGTTCTATACAAGTATTCCATACATCACATTACCGAAAAAGAAAACTCTAAAATCCGACTTTATTTTTGCCTTTATACAGAATTATTTCCCCATTGATTTGTTCATCCACTGAGATGATTTTGTGAATACTTTTTTCTGCTCTTGTACCACATGTATTAATGGGTTTTTTTTAATCACTTACCTGAGTATTGGCACCTTCAACCCTTCCGTCTTTGATGTAAACTTTTATCTCCAGCTTCTAATTAAGAATCCTAAGTTGCTTTTCACATCATGCATATTCTCATCTGGTGTTCTAGTCACTTCTCTCATCGACAAGACATGATTCCCAGTGAAAATCAAAAAAGGAAAAATCTGTTTCTAGTCCCAGTTTGCAGAGGTTTCAGTCCATAGCCCTCTAGCTCTAAAGCAGAGTGGCAGAGCAGAGGGGCACAGCTAAAGAGAAGCTGCTTAAGACACAGCCGATAGAAAGCAAAGTCAAGAGAAGCGCTGCCAGCAGAGATAAGCCCTCACGGGGCATGTCCCCAGACCTTCCTAGTCCAGCCAGGCTCCACCTAACAGCAACTCAACTGTGAATTCTGATAATCCAGTCACCTTTCAAAAGTATCACCTGTGATGCCCTGAGGCTTTAGGGATACATCTAATTCCAAATCATAACATTCAGCTCATGGCCTCCAAAATATTCATACACATCCCTTTATACAAAATGCTCTAAGGGCTGCCAAAGTTTCAATAATTTTAGCATTGCTGAAAAGTTCAAGTCCATGTTTCCTCTGAAACTTAAGGCAAATTCTTACCTGATAGCACCAGGAAATGTTGCAAAGAAACTTAAACACTGTCAACAAATAATGGCACAGGGTAAGCATTTCCACTACTAAAGGAAGAAAAAGGGGCATAAAAACCAATGGCACCAAAACCGAAGAGAGCAAATGCTGCATCCTGCAATTCCATGTCCAGCACCTGAAGCAAGTGGCAGGGATGAGAGTTTGGGCAGCCCAAGGTCTGTGGCACTGCTGCTGGTTGAAGCTCTCACCACTTCTCTTGTGATCTGGCTTTGCTCACTACTTGCAACTTTTTTCAGATGTTCTATAGTCCTAGCATCTCCAACTTGTTGGGGCTTCCCTTGTACTTTTGGCTAACTCTCACAATTTCTCACACTTCCCTCTCAAGGGATGCTGCCTGGCCTCCTATGTCTTCCGAAATCTTCCTGACTCCATAGATTTAGTGTTTTGTATGCTTGGAAATTCAGCAATATGTAGATGCTACTTGCATGAGTAGTAACTAGTCTCCATTGAGTACTGGCAGCCCTGGCCTCTACGTGCTTGGATGACTGAGCACTGTCGACTGAATATACAGGGATTGATGCTATGGGTTGGGGGCCAGAGAGACAGCTCAGTAGTCTAAACACCTGCCCAGCAAGCCCAAGGACTGGATTCAGTCCCCTTCATCACATGCTGTGCTGGTCCTACCTCCAAGCTACAGAGTGAGACCCTATACCAATGCTGTAGGCTGCCATTCTAAAGCAGAGTCTTTCATGCTTCTAATGTTCAAACTGCAAATGTGGTTCCTTGCAGATTTCTGACATGTACTGAAGCTATATTTCTTATTGTATTCATCCAGAATATTTGGGTTTATTTTTAAGGCCAGTCTTTTTAACAGCCAACCTCTCCTCTGCTCGAAAGTTGTAGGCCTCAACTTTACTGGAGGTTTCTTTATGGCCAAACTCACAACTGACTGTTTAAATCATTCACCTGTGCCATTTGCTATTGATTCTCAATGTGGAGCTGGCTAAAATCCCCAATCAGTACCCATGTCACATCCTCAATACTGGGCTGCCTTGAGGCTTTCTCTGTCAGATTAATTAGGCCATAACTCTTAATCTTAGTCTCTTTACAAAGTCTCAGGACAGATACAAAATATAGAGAAATTTTCTACCAGAGCATAACACACATAACCTGGAGTGTATCCATTAATGGAGTCCTTCTTTCCAACTAAACCTCTTTACCAGCTGCTTTGTTGTCAATATTCTAGTCTCTAACCAAAATTTCCCCTCAAGCTCAGTTTATAGTGTCTAGGGCTGCTTCTCTTGCCAGGGATAAGATAGTTGACACCTACAGTGTAAAGAAAAAAGTCTTAATTTTGCTCACAATGTGTAGTTTTATTCCATAGTTGCCTGCCTCGAAGGAAGAACAGTATGGCAGAGAGGCATATCCAGGAGAAGCTGCTCACAGTAGAGCAAACAGGAAGCAGAGAGATTCAAAGGTCAATCTGGGGAAGGAGATGAACCCTTCCAGGCCACACCCTCAGTGATGACCTACCTCTTTTAAGGAGACCACACCTAATATCAAATTAGCTGTAAGCCTCCCACATCCCAGTTACCTTTCAAAAGCTCCACATATGATTCCATGAGTTTTTAGGGGGATATCTAGATATAAACCACAACTCTTGGCTTGCTTTATCTACCACTCACTTCACAAGTATTCATGCTTTAAAAACAAGTACATGTTGAGTTACAGAAACTAAAAACCTATACCAAGCTCTCATCAAGGATAAGGCGTGACTATTTTAGCTCACAGTCTCAAAATTCATGTCGTAGGACATATAGGAAACTAGAGTAAGTTATTAGACTTGGGATCTTTCTTCCACACATGAATGTCAAGTATCCATTATATTATTCTCTACTTTTCTTACCCTACCCATAGTAATTCATTCTTTTCTAGAAATAAAGAAGAAATTGGAATATAGGATTATTTCTGAATGTTTGGCTTTGAAATTCTTAAAAAGATAGTCAAACTTTTACTTTATGTATACTTGTGTGTTCCTTTGGTTGTTCCAATAAAGAAAAATGTTAGACCTCAATCATTTTGCAGATTTAAGTAAATAATGCTCAGATCTAAGTTGTAATTTTTTAGCTACAATTTATATTGTCAAATATACTTACATTTGTAATATTTACTAAGTGTGTTCTGAAAAAAAATTAACAGCACCTTAAATGTCAAGAACCAGTTAATTCTAAAGTATTGTTAAATTAGTTTTCAAGCAGGAAGATTTATAAAATCACTGTTTTGTTTATTATGTACCTTGCTCCAAAATTCATATGAAGCTTGTTTTTAGATGTTTTTCAAAAGTATTGCCAGGCACAGTAGGACATTTGTGTAGTCCCTACACTCTGAGATGCTTAGTCAGAATGACTGTAAGTTTGAGCTCAGCCAAATCAATTTAGCAAATTTGTAAAACTTGCCTCAAAATGAAAAGCAAAAAAGGATTTAAGAAGCAGTGAAAAGGCCCTGGGTTTGATCTCCAGTACCAATCCCCACCCCCCCCAAAGTGACCAGTAAAATATTTATCAAAGTGACCAGTAAAATATTTATCAAATATCAGTTTGAATTTTAACTTCAAAATAAAACAAACATGTCCTTTTCAATAGGCCACATTTAAGGGATGGATGGATATAATGTATGCAGCCGTTGATTCCAGAAATGTAAGTATTCCTTATATCCTAATTCTTTTCATAATATTACCAGGTGCTTAATTAGCAAAGCATAAGAAGACAATTGACATGATTTTACATTGGTTAAAAATATTCAGGAAATAAGATTTAAGTCTGACATTCCTGCTCATTTTAACCTTTCTCTTCAAAGCTTTCATCAAATTTAGTATTTTCTATCATGCTTTATTTTCCTATTCTGAAGTTCCATCTACTTAATCAGCTTCCAAAAAGATAATTTTAATAAGTTTCACCCATGTAATTTTTAAGCTGTTTAGATAGAGTTTGATTTTTATCTTTCTAGAATTGTGTTTGATTAAAATGACTATGGTCTTTATATTGGGTACCTTCTTGATCATCTCCAGAACTTTGTTAATTCACTTTATTAGTTATGTATTCTATGTTTGACTAGATTTTATTCTATCTTTAGAAGATTAATCTATTAGGTTACTATGTATGGTGACTCTTTCACTACTTTACTAAGTTACAAATGATAGTTCAATGTCTTTTTGTGATAAATGTAGTTAGAAAATTCAACCAGCAATTAAGATTCATAAAATGGATTGTCCAGTTAGGTCCACTCAATTTGAAAATTCAATGAATGTTAAATAGGATCTCAAACTTCAAAATGAATAATTTAGTTTTTATGTGCTACATAGATTCATGCACATGTGAATGGTTGCTTCTAAATATCTTCTATACTTATTTATAGAACTATGTTTTCTTGCTAATAATTTAAAATTTCAATACCTTCTGGCATAAAGACAGACCTCAGAATCAATGGAACTGATAAGAAGATGCCGACACAACTACAAACACACTCAGCCACCTTCTCTTTAATAAAGGGGCCAAATATGTTCACTGGAAGAAACATAGTCTCTTTACTAAATGATGCTAGAAAAACTGGCTTTCCTCTGCTAAAGGTTAAAATTAGAACCACGTCTATCACAATGAACAGTTTCCATAGTGTAGTGGTTATCATGTTCGCCTGACACTTCTATCACAATGTATTAAACTACAATCAAAATGGTCAAAGATTTTAACATTAAAAAAGAAACACTAAATCTCCTACAGGAAAATGTAGGTAGAAATCTTAAAGACAAAGGGATAAGCAGGAGTCCATGAACAAAATCCAAACTGCATGGGAAAAACTTCAAAGAATCAAGAACTGAGATTTCATCTTTTGAAATCTTTCTGTACTTCAAAAGAAATCAACAGAGTAAAAAGAAAATTCATGAACAGGGAAAAAATTATAGCTGACTGTCCCTCTGACAAAGGCCTTCTCCCTAGAACATATAAAGTACTTTAAAAAATCAGTACCCCCAAATGCAAAGAACCAATCCAAAAATGGACATCTGAGATGAATACATACTTCTCAGAGGAAGAAATACAGATGACAAGTAAATATATGAAAAAATGTTCAACATCATTGGTCATTCTAGAAATGCAAATTAAAACAGCACTGAGATTCTATCTCACTGCAGAGAGAATAATTATCATCAATAAGTCAGCCAATAAAAAATGTTGTAGGGACTGTGTGGATAAAGGAATCCCTTTCCACTATTGGTGGGAGTGCAGACTGGTACAACCACTATGGAAATTAGCGTAGAGATTCCTCAAAAAGCCAGGATTGGAAGTCCCATTGAACCCAGATATTCCCCTGCTGGGTATTTTTCCAGAAGAACTGAAAACATCATACCACAGCAATATATGTGCACCCATGTTTATAGTAGTGCAATTTGTCAGAGACAAATAAAGAAGTTGTGGTATTTTTACACAATGGAGTATCACTCAGCTATAAAAAAGGATAAATTTGAGGCATTTATCAGTAAGTGGATGCAACTAGAGATCATATTCTTAGGTGAAATAAATCAAACCCACATGTGCAAACATCTTATTGTCCCCTTAGTGTGAGAATCTGAAAGAAAAAGTAAGAGGTGAAGGGTGTAATAGATACTGGGAAAAGTAAATGAACCTGTTCAAAAGAAAGGAATTACTGAGTTGAGGAGAAAGACAGAAGAGGGAATAGGGAAAAGAGATTCCTGTATGTATGCACACAGGATGGTTTGACCAACTGTAATGTGGATTTCTGTTGGTCTATGGAAAGGAGCAGTTCATCTTTAATTTGTTTTGTCTTTTTTAAAAATTATTTCTTTCTT
>NDGN011494227.1:644-15946 GCA_002564285.1 Tympanoctomys barrerae
TTTTTTTTTTTTTTTTTTTGCAGAACCAGGGATTGAACTCAGGACCTTGTGTTTGCCAGGCAAACACTTATTCTACTGAGCCATCTCCCCAGTCCTGACTTGCTGACTCCTGATCCTTCACCTTCACAGTTATGGCTACGATTATGTGCCACCTTAGATGTTTTGGGTGCCCTAACCTTCATCATTTGGTCAGGTAAACTGGGGGTGACAGAAATCATCAACTTCCTGCTGCTAGAGCAGCAACCTCAAGAACATAGCCTTTCTTTCCCCATCTCATTTTTCATGTTCGTTTAGAGTTCTTCATGGGAACCACCTCTCAGATAAACTACCTGCAGCAAGGTACTGTATATTGTACTTTGACGGAAATCCAACCTAGAACAGGCACCTTTGTTTCATGTTAAGGTTTGATCATTCATCTGGAAATAGACTCCAACATCTTGCTTAAAATAATCCTTGCTGATAATATTATGATACTGCTCCTTAGAAAAAAATATTGCCTGGGATTCTAATACGCTTGACGCCATGCTAACTGTGAAAAACTGTTATCATGAGGGAACTAGATGTGTACATAGGGACAAGATACAGAAGGACCAGTGTTAGCTAAGCGGCATTCTTTGCAACTTCTGATATGCTCATACAGGACTTTTTCACTTCACTGCACAGATATAATCCTGATGCATGCTCTATGTCATTTACTTTTATATTATTATCCTGGCCAGTGACATGTTGCATTGCTTTTACTTGGAAATATAAAAAAATTAACAAAGAATATAACGTACCAATGTAGAAACAGAAGCCATGGGGCTAAAATCTTAAGTCACTGGGAAACCAATAGGAGTTAGAGGTACGTATTTTCAATAAATATCTTTTTGGAGTCCGACATGAAAGATGTCAGAACAAAACCAAACTGAGGGGCTTTTCATCTTTTCTCTCTACAGTTTAATAAAAGGTTTTGAAACATCAATTTTTCTATTTCCCACTGATATAAGTGGTTTGGGACCTCAAATAAAATAATATATTTCTCTACAATTGAAACCTGAAAGTGAAAACTATGTGACAGCCCCACCTCAGTTACCAAACAAGAGAATAGAAAAAGCAAGATTGCAAGAGAAAGAGAATGAAAAGCAGGGAAAGGGTTTCAGGAAAGAATAATCCTTGGAGAACTAGAAAAACTAGTATGTGGGTGCAGTAATGGAATTTCATGATTTGCAAAACTCAGAAGACTCATGGGCACTAAATCAACAAGCAGCTAATGCAGACCTAACATGCCAGCTGAGGGGGACAATACTGGGGAAGCATTTCAGCTGGATGATGGCGACGGTGACCAGGACACAGAGTCTGCAGCCCCTAAGCCTTTTGCTAAGTATCACACTGCTGACACAGAGAAAAGATGGATGTAACAGTTCATCAGCACAGACACTGAGATAAAGAATCAATCAAGTTATTTCTGTTTGTTTTTACAGAAGTTTGTTTTGTTCGACTTACATGACACTGATATTTTTTCTTAATATACACAAATAAAAATTTTAACCTGGGGCTAGTAAGACTGCTCAGCCAACTAAAGCACCTGCTGAAGCAAGCTTAGGCCAGCATAGAGCCTGCTGATAGATCACCAGCACTACATATAGTGCCAGCCCCACCCCAAGGGTGGACTAAGCTGGTCAAAGTTCAGGTGTGGTGACGCATGCTTATACTCCCAGTGCTGGGGAGGCTGAAAGCAGAAGGGTCACCATGAGTCCGAGCTGCTTAGTGAGACCCTATAACAACTTAATACGTTAAAAAAATCATCTGACATTATTGGAATCAACTGTATGATTTGCTATCTTGGGACAATAGAAATAGAATATATTTGATCACCTTAATTTTCAATGAAATATCTCCTGTTTAGCAACTTGCCTTTATTGAGAATTTTAATAAAGTTTTCAAATAAATTAGGGGTGAGTAGGCTAAGGGTCTACTCACTAGACCCTAACTTTAGGATTTAAAAAGGCTGTGAAATGCAAGGAAAATAAGGCTGGCTCTCGTAGCAGAGGTGTGTGCGCTACAAGTGCTCCAGAAAGAAAACACCAAGTTGCAGCTGGTGAAAGTAGAAACAGGATCATGGAAGAGGCAGCATCTATACTTATCGTGAACTTAGGGAATAAAAATGAAAGCAGACGCTGCAAGAGCATCAAAGGTACTGTGTGGAGTGCACCAAAGTGCTGGGTGAGCTTGCTGAGGTGGGCAGGTCAGAAGCAGGGCCAGCTTCTGATGGACGGTAGGCAGGCATTTCAGTCAGAGAATGGATGACTGCCCTGGTGCAGCCACAAGAGGGAAAGAGCATTAAGAATAACAGGGCATAGGCAGGGGCCGAGTTTCTGAGAGCCTGAACACCAAGCCAAGGGCTTCCCTCTCTGTTGCTGAGTAAAACACCCAAGGAAGTCGGAGCCAAGAAGGCTGAGACACAGAAGCACTGTGTCACCACCTAGAAAAGCTCTCTCAAGGTCCTAAAATGGATAGTTTGTTTTTCCTTATATATTTCACAGTGATCCCTCTCATTCCATTTCCTCTGTCATTCCTTACAGTGGACGTCCAGTCTCTGAACCACAGCTAGTGTTTCTGTGTTCCTTATGAACGAGCCAGGTTTATGGAAGGAGGTGGGGGTAAGCGCGGAAGGCAATCAACTCTGATCACTTTTTACTGAAAACAAGCAACAAAACCAGCAAGAGATGAACATTCTCCAAAAATATTATAAGGGTAGGATTTTTCCTACTTGTGAAAAAAAATGTATGTATGATGCTTAAACAACTGTAAAGTAAAACTGGCAAGAATAAGAAAAAGTAGGGTAGTCCTCATTGCTGTTTTAACTAATTTCTGTTACTATCAAAAGTACAACATTGCATGGAAAAGGAAGTCGAAGGGTTGTGGCAAGTGATAATAAAGGGTAGGAATCAAAGCAACTCGCCTCACCAACACTGAAGAACGTGGGTGCAATAATGGAATTTTATGATTTGCAAAACACAGAAGACTCACAGGCACTAAATCAACAAGCAGCTACTACAGACCTAACGTGCCAGCTGAGTGGGACAGTACTGGGGAAGCATTTCAACTGGACAATGGCGATGGTGAAAGGAGCCAGAGTTGGCTCCAAAGACGGCTTCTAATGACTCTTCCCTTTAGTCCATGCAAATTTCACTTCTACTACAAGACAGTTTCTGCTCGCTTCTGCTGATATAGGGTAGGGTTTGTGACTATGAGGATCTGTAGAGTGTGGAGCTAAATAAGACTCTAAAATCAGGCATTATGAAAGTGTGGCAACTTCTGCTTCGCACTCCTAGGCACCATAAGCCAGCACGGAATGAAGCCTGCCTTTCTCACTGGAAAAGACACATGGAGGAACTTTTGAAGATCATAGGTTACCTGAAGAGGGCACGGGAGGGGGCAGCACTGAGGCCACAACCCCCAGCCTGAGCCAGCCTCAGTCACTGCTACAATAAGTGAAATATAACTCTCAATCTGGTAGTGTCAGATTTGCTGCATTTGTGTTCCCAGAAACGAATGAATTGCAAAGGACCAAAGAGGTTAAGAGTGACAAAGGTATATTAGGGAACAGGAAGAGCTCCTGAGAGACGGGAAGGGTCCCCAATGGGTTGCAACCCAGCCCTTCCTCAAAGGCAATTTAAACAGCAAAGTCACAGTCTCAGTATAATATGGGTAAAATGAAAATGAATTTACAGGATTACCAAGTACCTCTGTTAGCCAATATTGATCCAGGAAGGAAGCAGGGCACGCAGCAAAGGCCGAGACCTAGCAGTACCATCCTTGGGTTAGGTATGACCATTAAAACAGGAACAGTTTTGAAGGAAGTTGTATAGGTGTCCCGACCACTCACCTGGGTGGCGGATGCCTGCCTGGACTTACTGCAGGGGATGGCAGCAAGGATGATATAAGCTCAGGCTTCCCCTCCCCCTCAGGGGAGCATGCGTGTCTGGCCATGATTCTGTCTTGAGGCCTTGCCTTTTCCAGATGTGCCTCCAGCTGCAATTGTGGTGTCTTTATCGGTGACTTGATACCCTTAAGCCCAGTCCTTCTCTGACTGCACACTGATCTCCATCTAATTTGCCTGCTTAGACTACTACTAAATGGGAAATCACAGGTAAAAAGAGAATAGAAAAGGCCCTGTGACCCCAAGCCAAGCCCTGAAAGCAGAGGATGCACCCACGGGGGCTTTTGTTTCTGGCATTTTGTTAGACATTAATGTAAAACTGAAGCAGAGGAGATGCTGACCCTTGACAGGATCCATGGAGAATTTTCAAACTCCCAAATCTCAAGAAAGCTCTAGAAACTGATGAAGAAATAATGCTGATGAAGGAAGGATTTGTAATCCTTAGTGCTATTTCTATGGCACTGACGGCAGCAAGGTGGGAAAAAATGTGTGAGTAGAAAATAAATACAGGACACCTGGTTACATTTTAATTTCAGAGAAATGACTTATATTTTTAAAGTAAGTATGCCCCATGCAATATTTGGAACATAATTATATTAAAACATGTTTGTTGCTAATCTGAAATTCAAATTTGACTTGGCATATTGTGCTTTTATTTGCTAAATCTAGTAATTCAACACACATGTAATTGCTTTTTCTTGATTTTTTAAGAAAAATAATGACTCCAGAAGCTGTGGAGGGATGAATACAGATTAGCTTCTTTGCATAACTTTGTTGAAAGCAATATAGATAGAAAACATAAGAATAAAAGGCATAATTGTTGATAGTTCCGAGGGACAATTCTTCCAAGTTCTAGGAGGAGCAGATGGGATTGAAATCCTGAAGATGAAGATTAGAAATCCCACAGCAGAAGGGTAAAGAACGCAGAGAGTAAGAGTACCAGAGTCTCATCCTGGGCTCAGAGCCCAGGAAGCCACCTCTGCCTTCCTCTTTCTTTGGTCCCCTCACCACAGGGCCAGATGATCCATCTGCATAACAAGGCCGCAGGACAAAGGGAACCGCGCAATTAAGTTCCTTTCACCCACAGCTTTCCGAGATTCTAAGGCAGATAGTAGAAAGATAATTCACGCAAAGGCTATAAGGCTGAGAAATTGAGATTTTTCACAGACTTCAAAATCCTGTTCCCATACGCTGGTTTCTCCTCAGATCGTATAAATCTTTCGCCTTTTACTAAAATTGTGTTCTTACCCAGCAATGTTAAATGTCTGTGTGTTCTTACGTATTCCATTTCCAGATCTCCTTCTGAATTAAAACATTGCTAAACCATTTTACTAAATCTTTCTATTGAACTGCAGTAATATATTGCACTGAAAGCTTTTGTTAGAAAACACTTTGGTCTTCTTTCGTGAGTTAATGACAACCATATTAAAGTTTTATGTGAGAATAGTCAAAAGGGATTTTTAAAAAAGGCCTTGGAGATTAGCACAGTCTTACATTCCTGGAAAAACTTAACTGGTGATGTAAATTAGACTGTTAAATTATTTAATAAATTCTTTAAAATCATATGTTTGTCATGATCCAAGGTTAAAAAGCAGCATTTATTTCAATAGAAATTCAATTTTGAAGCATCCTAGAAATAATCAGAAGGGAGAATTGGAATGTTTGCATGAGTAGCTCTTTTCTATAAGTATTTGGAGGAGAAGCTCAGTTTTTAATGTGATAAGAATCAATTTACCAACATACCCTACAGCCTTACTCTCAGGCACTTCATTTACTCCTCAGAGCCCTCTTGCACATTATTAATTCCACTTCATAGGTTCAGAGAAGCTCGGAGAGGTGAGATCAATACCCAAGACAGCCCAAGTGGTAAGGACAAAGCCAGGATCTGAATGAAATCCTGCAGGACGTCCAGGCCCGTCCTCTTTTCCTATCGTACATTGACTATAACAGCATCAGAGGTACGTAAATGCTGGTTCTTGTTCTAAATTAACTTGGAAAGAACAGAAACAAGAAATACATGTCTTGGCAGTGAATAGAAGTTTATTTGCATGCTTGTTTCAGCCTCCGTGTTTCTCTCCTCACCTGTCTGCGAAGGTCTCGCATTTTCTTGCACATGTTGTCTATGGCAATATTCAGGGCGCTACTCCTTTCTTTTTTTCCAGCCTGCAAGGGAGGAAAAATGACATAAGCAATGGTATCAAATTACACATTATCATTTAACAATTTACTTCCTAAATTTCCTGAAAATAACAGCTTGGAAATTCAAGAGTAGTTTTCAAAAATGCTACGATATTGCACATGATTCATGGGCATTGCACTTAAGACCGAGTAGGACAGTGATTAAAGCTCACATTATTTCCTCTTCAAGCTCCTGCAATATTTTGGATCCAGGGCTTGCTCGCACTCGACATGACCGTAGGCAGGGCGTTATCTCCCTGAAGAGCCCATCTTCATTCTTAACAAGTCAACTCTCTGTTGAGCATGCAATTAGCTTAAAAGCATTAGATGCCCAATTTATCAACTTCTGTGGGCGTTTCTGAAGTCATTTTCTTTCTGTATTGTGTAAGTTATGCAGAGCCATATTGGAGTTTTGCTAAACACTAAATAAAATATGCAGTGCAAATTCATACAATTTGCAAAAGTTGACCACAGTTTTAGCTGACAGTATTCCAAGAACAAATTGTTTTAAGAACTGGAAGCTGGTCTTGGCTCTTCATAGTTTGTGCAATACCTCTGCATTCTTTGACCAGAACAGTTCTGCTATCTCCTCAACCTAAATCTTTAAGCACATAGAGAGTCACCTTGATTGATATTTTCTACATATTACTTTTGTGGGAGACAACCGGATTGAATCTAATCATACTTTTTCAGGGCTGTCTCATATAAAAGAGATTGGAAAAAAATCATTATGTGATTCACCTCTAGGAAAATTGCTGCTTTTAAATTAATAAACTGAAAAAGGCTCTTAAGAGACTTTGAAAATCAGGAAGGCGAGGTTCAGACCTGCAAGTGAAGGGGGCTTACAGAGCACACCCTGATCAAGGACACAGAGGCAGGTGTACAGCACAGGCGCAGGCCCCGTCCTGTCCCTACCACTAATGCGTGTGGCAGTTAGATCGCTTGCCTGCACACACCTTGAATCCTGGATATGAGGGCAACGCTGGTCACACAGGCAGGTGAGAGCTGCCCTAATGGCCGGTTTGCTTCTGCCAAGGTTCTCTAAACCAGCAGTGGGGAATTATGACGAGCTAATTCACGCTGGGTGAGGGCATGGTGGAGAGGCACAGCAGGTCAAGAGATGACTTCCAGTTTTACCTAAAGAGCCTCACTCTTATCCTCCAGATTCCTGCTTCCTTAGCTCATAGTCATGTTGCTTCCACTTCATGGAGGCAGAGGTCATTAAAAAGGCCAGGAGTAGCACTGAGAGGCCACACTCTGTATCTATCCACGCATGCACGTGTGAACACACACACACACACACACACACACACACACACACACACACACACCTGGTTGTGAGGACTAGTTAGTTTCTGTGTTCATCCCAATAGCCGAATGTGTCAGCCTCCTTAGAGCGGGTAGCACAGCACACAGGACTCTCATAAAGGACGATGGGGGTGACAGCGTGCAAAGAAAGCTTCAGTGAGAACTGTAGAGATGGTTTTCTAATTTCGGCCCAAAGCTTACCTTAGCTAAAATGTCTCTTTGGGTCAAAGACATGTTGCTGCTTAGGTGATAACGAAGGCCCCTAACACTAGGGGAGGCGTCATGACCCTCCTGCGATCTTCCTCTGTTTCCGTCCCCCGTACCCAGCCCAAACCCTTTTCTTCTCTTTCATCTCCAGCTTTTATTGCGTCATTGCTCCATCTTTCCGGATTTATTTGGCCTCACTTGAGCCATTTTATGCCTCTTTATTCCTTTTGCCTAGCATAAAAATAAATAAAGCAAGGAGAAATGGCCCCATCCTGTTTAAAAGCTCTCATTGCTTCTGTTTTCAAAGGCTTAACAAATCA
Source organism: Tympanoctomys barrerae (assembly GCA_002564285.1). NCBI lineage: Eukaryota > Metazoa > Chordata > Mammalia > Rodentia > Octodontidae > Tympanoctomys > Tympanoctomys barrerae. Next base: position 8,583 of record NDGN011494227.1, read on the forward strand.
TCAAGCCAGGAGCGAGCGAGGACTAAAGGTGAATTCTGTGTCCTGAGATGAGCGCTGGAAAGGGCAGGATATTAAAACACAGCTGCATTAGCAGCGCAGCGCTGCCCACCCCGGTGCCCCATAGAGAGGACGCTCCGTAAAGGAACCCTTGGCAGCAGCCACCATACGCCAGAAAACCCGGCTAGTGGAGAAGAGCCGGCTGAGCGTATGCAGAAAGGCTGAGAAGACGTGGCCTGGATCAGCACCACACAGAGAAATCATTTGTCAGTTTTGTCCCATTCATCAGTTTTGAAACTATCTCATTGCTACTTGTCTCTCAATAAAATTAATTTTTTTAAAAAAGAACATACTGAAGGACTTCTATGACAAAGTAGGCAGGTAGGGCTGGAGAGATAGCTCAGTGGTCTAAGCACCTGGCAAGCTCAAGGGCCTGGGTTTGATACCCCCGTACCACATTCCACACCAGCCTAGTGCAGAGCCAGCCACCAAAACCAGGCATGGTAGCATGTGACTGTAATCCCAGTGTGGGGGAGGCTGAGACAGGAGGATCACTACAAGTCTGAGCTGCGTAGTGAGAGCCTGTTCCAAATTAAGTAAATAAATAAATGCATAAATAATTTTAGAAAAGAAAGTAGACAGGCAGATGTAGGACTAAGCAGCAGACACTGGCAAGGGAACAAAAGAATAATCCAGCTTGACGTCCAGGTTCCCAGGGGTGACGACAGCTGTGAGGTGAAATGATCATTTCTGGCAGAGAAGCAGTTCAACACCAGGATAGCTTCTGACAATTGCTGATGGTCCTGTAGAAAGCTTGCCTCATCAGCATTCATCCTACGGTTAACCGTTTACTGCTTGTGTGTCTTTCTGCAAACTGTGATCTCCACAAGGGAGACGAGTATCTTGTACACATTTACCCCTCATAGCCCTGAGCACGGTGCCTTGCACACAGTCGGACCACAGAATTTACCCACGGAACAATAGAGAGATGGAATGGGATGAGATTTTGACAGATCCTGCAACATTCATGGGCATTAATTTCCAAACTTGGAATGGAAAGGATCGCCCAATTGTTTTGATGTACTGACAACTTTAAAATTCTATGAAATGGCCACATTCTCTAAAGGGAATTGTACAATAACAAGTTATTTTCACTGTATAATTTCTTACATAAACAGTCGTTGAAAATGCACTGAAATGTGCTTAAAATAGTACAAATAAAGGGAGACATTTGAAATAGGGGGGCCGTGATATTTACAACAGAAAACTATGAACACTGAAATATGAAGGAAAAAGGATTAAAATATAATGAAAATTTATCTAGTTCATAATCAAATGGAAAAAAGTACAGACGAGCCATGTTTAGAATTGAAATGAAGGGCAATACTTTTTGTTATTTTGTGGTCTTGTTTTTGTTTTTTATATGTACGACATTTTATTCAAGCTTTTAAAATGAAATATTTCCCTTTTAAAGAAAATCTTTATTGCATGCTAAAGATAAAATCTGATGGCCTTAAGCTTAGTTCTGCTTTATAGAAATAGCTTTAAAAATATTTATGCTTAACAGATAGCAGCAGCAACAGACTCTAGTACACATTTTTTAAAGCATACAAGATATGCAAATAGGCAAGCATAAAACACGGACTCTCCTGGAACACTGCTGCACTGGGTGGCAAGTCAGGACAGGCAAGCTCAGGAACTGGTCTAGTCAAAAATTCTGATATGAAAATAAACCAAAAACAAATCAGACCTTGACTACATTGGAAGTGATAGTTTAATAAGTAGCCATATAGCAATAAATGTCAAGCTACTATCAGAAAGCAGGAGCCCTTCAGGACATAGGAATGCAGGAAGATTTTTATACAAGGCTTCAAAAGCACAGGGGAAAAACCAAAATAAAACCAAAGCAAAAAACCAGCAAGAGGTAGTTACCTCAAACTAAAATGCTTCTCTACAATTAAGGAAATGCCAGGGGTGGGGGAACTTACAGAATGGGGGGAAATATTTGGAAACTATGCTTTTGATAAGGAGCCAATGTCCAGAATATATAAGGAACTAAAGAAACCTCAAAAGCAACAACAACAAAGCCACTGACATGATTAGAAACTGGACAGTAAGACTAAAAGATAAAAATGGCAAACAGGAATATGTAAAAAGAAAAGTGCTCAGAGTCAGTACTCATCCAGGAAATTGAAAAAACAACCGTGATAATATATTGCCTTATAGTAAGAATGACTATCATAAAAAAAGATAACGAGTATTGGTGAGGATGCGTGTAGTGAGAACCCTTGCACACTACTAGTGAGAGTGTAAATCAGCACAGTCACCATGGAGAGCAGCGTGGAGATCCCATAGACAAATTACAAATAGATTTAGCACCTGGTTTAGAAATTCCTCTGCAGTACTAGCTGTCCATCCAAAGGAAACAAAATCAGTATGTTGAGGAGGTATCTGTCCTCCCGTGTTTACCGTAGCACTATCTAAAAAGCCAAAAAACAGAAAAAAACAAGGCCACTAAATGAGAAATAAACAACAATGCTTAGATATAAGAAGCCATGCAACAAATGGAACTGAAGATCCTTATATTAGGTAAAAAAAAAAAAAAATGGGCACAGAGAGACAAGCATTGCATGGTCATACTAAGGTGTAGAATCTAAAGCACTACCTCAGAGAAGTAAGAGCAGACTGCTGGTTCCCAAGGCAGGGCCAAGTGAGAGGGCGCCATGGGACAGTTGGGCCGTAGGTAAGTAGCTATAGTCTCATGGATTGTTTAAAAAAATATGTTCAAGGGCCAGCCAAATAGCTCAGCGGATTAAAGCGCCTGCTTAGGCAGGTGCAGAGGCTGAGAGTTCAATCCCCAGGCTTGCCGTGCTGGTCCTGCTCTTGGGGTGTGCTGAGGGGTGATTGAGACTGGGCGTGGTGGTGCACACCTGTAATCTCAGCGCTTAGGAGGCTGTAAACAGGAGGATCACTATGAGTCTGATCTATGCAGTGACACACTGTAGACCCTGTCCTAAATACAAAAGTAAATAAATGTAAATAAAAGTTCAAATGATGTCATGAGTCGTACTGTCAAGGAAAGCAGGCTGTAGACGAGTGTGACTCAAGCTGCTGTATGAGTTGAGAAAGCGGGATGCCATATCCACATGCCTGCCTGGCAAGGAGGCCAGACACGTCCCTGCGAGTACCAGTACTCCATCTCACGCCCACCGCACCCCAGCACTTTACACGTACTGCCAAAGTGTTCTGCACAACCATGCTTCACACTTGCATGTGAAGACACTAAAGACACTGAAGTCCAGTAAGTTTCAACATCTTGCCCTGGATGGATGCTTAGCCAGTGATTGGACGAGGTCAAGGTCTGCCGTACCACAGTCACTTGAATGCATTCTGTGTCACTGAAGTCTGAATTATTATTTCTATTATCTAAATTACACAGAGGTGTTCCTAAAGTATAGGGAGTGGAGTATAAGTTTGCGGAGCCAGTTAGCACTGCGTATTGTGTCCGAGCCTCATCATGTGACAGCAGTATGTGTCTGGTCAAGGTACTTAATCTCTCAAAATCTGTTTCTCTGCCTATAAGATGTAGGCAATACTGTGGTCACAATATTGGGCTATTGTAAGGACTAAAGACATGAAGGATATAGAAGGTCTGGCAGAGAAAGGCACAATGGAGCTTGGTGTTGTTGTAATTCCTGTCGCCGGCACCACCCTCGCTAACAGCCACAGCCATGTCCCCTGAGCAAGCCCCAGTGCCGTGCCCTGGTGGCCCCAGCTCACCACGGAGCTCCTTCTCACTCCTGGCTCAGCTCCGCAGCCTCATCTCTGCATCTACTTCTCGACTCTTCTGAGCCTCACAATAAAACAAGAACTACGAAATCTTTGCATCTGTGCTTCCACCCATCATTTTATGTATTTCATTATCATAGCCATAAATTTTATTTTTAAAATTCATACTCTGGCTAATTTTTTAAATAACCAACTCCACTCTATAATGGTAGCATGTACTATCGTGCCTGGGATTCAGATAACCATAACAAAATGAATAAGGCAAACATCATTAATCACACTTATTAATAGTAAATGAGATTCTATTTTATAAATAAAATCAATATTTGTACTTGTAATAAGTGCAATTAACCATTAGTTATCAAACATTTGATCAGTGTTTTCATTTAAGAAAACTATTATCATTGCCCCTTCTAAGAAGATAGAGTATAAACTTGTATAAGGATTAAATATGACTTCTGGATCAGAAAATAGAGAACCTGAAAGCAGACCACTTGTACCCCTAAACTGGGTCTTCTCACTCATCCCTAGCCTGCACCTTCTCGGCATGCACAGAGGCCCCACACTGACTGCTCGGGGGTCTCTCCCAGCTCCAGCGGTGCGCGCTGCTTTTGCCTTCTGTTGACAAGCAATCTAATAAAGAGCAGTTATGCACAGAGAGCCCAACACTCGGGCCTGTGGCTTGTTCCCAGACTAGTAATGGCTTAGCTAGACATAGATTTCAGCTAATACATATCAAATACGAAAGAAACAATCATAGATTTGTACCCCAAAAACATCAGGCTGAGATGCTGCTCATCTCCGTTGAATCCCAGAGGGGTGTGAGCCACGGACTTTCTTTCAAAGGCATGTCCAAGAAGAGTCAGACACGTGTGACGTGGAGCTTCAGTGACCAAGCCAGAGACTGACAGGTGACGCTGGGAGACACTGGAAGTGACAGGAGTGACCCTGTCTCAGCTACTCTTCTCTCATTGCTGGGACAAATGCCTGACACTCAAAATGAAGGAAGGAAAGCTTTATTTAGCTCACAGTTCCTGGAGTTTTCAGTCCATACTCGGCTGGCTCCAAGGCAGAGCAGCACATGACAGAGAGCAGCCTTTCATGGCTGCAAAGAGCAGCCAGCAAAGTGGAGCAGCAGCAGCAACAGCGGCTGCAGAGAGCAAGTCTGTCCCCTAAGTTGCATTCAGGCTATCCACCCCAGGCTGGGTGTAGTACTCACACCCATAATCCCAGCGGCATTTGCACCCATAATCCTGGCATTACTCACACTCATAATCCCAGTGGATCACCAGTTAATCACAAACTCTAAAAGTCCCAGTCCCTGACTGCATGAGGCTTTGAGGGGACAGCTAGACACAAACCATAACAGACACATACCTTCTTTCCTGATATCACTGACCACATCACTGCTTTCATTTTAGGTTATTAAGTTTTGCAATAATTGCCTTCATCTTTGCCTTCATCTTTTCATCTCTTCATGCTGAGATTTCTTGATCTCCATTCAACCTACCAAACTCTGAAACTAACAGCGTTCTTACTTCTGAGTAACTTAAGAGGTGGTGCTTCATTTCAATAATTCAGGGTTGAACTAGGCTTGCTGCGAACCCTGCACCATGGGTTTCGAAGCTTGCCAACCCTAGGTCAGTGACTGTTCCTGTATCTCGCATTATAGATACCACTGAAAGAAAGAAATAGGTTCAAAATCCAAGGTTTTGTGTAGGCTCGGGGCGTGTTTCAAGATACTGTGTGCACTGATGGGTCCTACATGCTTATTGTGAGTCTCAAGCAGGGAAAAGTACAAAAATAGAAATAATGAAATTATTTAGCCATAAGTACTGCTTTCTTCTAAGGGCATTTCCATTATTTAGGTTAAAGTGTTAGTCATTTCTTTCATAGAATGATGGCTTTATTTAGGTGTAGGTTATAATGTTCTTATTAGAAATAACAAAATAATGGGAAACCCATCAGTCTTCACAGGTTGTGTGTGTGCATGTGTGTGTGTGCGTGTGGGGGAGGGAGCTTTGCTGTTGTTTCTAACTTGTTTGAGTGAAGACATAACATGGGAGATCACTAGTCAAAAACAACAAAATAAGCCTTACCAATTTATGATAAAAACAAACAAAAACTTTCCCTAAGCCAGAAATCAAAATTAACTTATTGACCAATCTATTATGGTCACAATTTGGTCCAAACATTTTGCAAAAATTACATAGCATTTATAATAACACTCCCAGGCTGAAGGAATTGCTCCGGGATACAACATTTGTCTGGCATGCAGGAGACCCTCTCTTTAATTCCTAGCAGCTATGATAGAGATAGACAGACAGACAGACAGACAGACAGACAGACTGACAGACTGACAGATCACAATCATTTCAAATCACCATACTATCTGGCATAAAATATTTCTAAGACCTTTTATCAAGGTGACCTGGTAGTTACACATGCCAAACTTTGGTCTCTTCCTCTGTAGGCAAAGGATGACAATACTTATCCCAAAGACGATAACACTTTTCTTACAGCTATAGTGCTTTTGTGTTAAGAATTAAATGAAATCATATACAAAAACATGTAGAGCAATAACTGTCTCTTAGTATTATGTATATATTATTTAAGGTAATAGAACAAATTTAAGGCCATTGAGGACCAAGCACGTGAGCTACTGCATGCACTACTGTATCTCCAGCAACAGTTGACCATAACTGGTTGTCTATGTTAATTAATTTGAATGATTTTTTAAATATTAAAAGCTAAATGAATGAAGAAGGCATAAAACATGGTACAGAGCTACAGGAGGACAGCTTGCTTATGGGGTCAGAAGAATTGTGCAGACCTTGCTGCACAGGATATTAAGGCCTTGGACATCCTGCTAGTGTCATGAAGCCCATGGAGCCAAGACGCAGACGTCTGGCCCCAGTGCACACGTCCTCCGGTGTCAATTACTGCGCAAGTGGTGTGTCCTGTCTCCACTGGCCCCTCGGTGTCTAGAACTGCTTACTGAGTCATCATCAGAGGATGCTAACACAGTTCAGAATGAGATCTGCTCATTCTCTTTCTGACTACGCGGTGCCAGACCCAGCATCCAGCTTCAGCAGAGGGCTGAAGGAGATAGCCTTCAGCTATCTCTCTGAAGGAGATAGCCGCGATGATCACGGTAGGGCTTCTGTCAGAAAACGGAGGAATGCCACGTTTATCTGCTCAGTGAGATCTTGTAGAAAAACCAGCATCAAAATCTGAAGAATGATGACATCATTATGCATATAGACTACATAAATTATTTTCCATCATTTAACAGAACCTTGATTCCTAGCAGATTTTCTGTCTTTATAGTTCTTTGGAATTTATTCTTTATAAATCACTGGTACCCTCAGTTATCACTTTTGAGGTTGATAACTTGAAGAGGTTCCAATTCTTCAGCATATGGAGAAATTAAAGATAACACATACTTCAAGGAAATTTAGCATATGAAAACATTTCTTTAAATATAAATTGATAGATAATTATTTTCTTGATACTAGAATACATAAATGTGTTTGATAGCAAGTTCTGTTAGCCTACTAAAATATGTATTACATTAA
>NDGN011494228.1:355-12007 GCA_002564285.1 Tympanoctomys barrerae
ATTGAACCGCGGTCCCTGTGCTTTGCTAAGCTTGTTCTAAGTAGGTGCTTTAGACCGCTGAGCGATCTCACCAGCCCAAAAACTTATTATTTTGGAAGTTGTCATGAATTGATTAATGTTAAAACTATCTAGTGAGACTAGTAGTACTCATGAGGGTACTTGTGTAAGGTTTGCACCCAGAGTCCAAGGATTAGTGAAGGCAGGTGTATCATGATCATCAAATATTTAATGCTGTGCAGTAGACCTTTTGGAAGACACCCTCATGAAGAACTTATGTGAAGAAAGATGAAGGATTTCGAAATATCCATTAAGGAGAAACTAAATATTCAGCCAGGGAACTTGTTGAAAAATGTTAAGATATCTCAGAGGAAGTACAGCTGGCCAAAAAACCTCACATTAAAGGAGCTCTGAGGTCTTTTGCAGCACTGAAAGGGCAGAATGATCCAAATTTAGGACTATGGCAGTTTTCCAAGGCATAGAAATGATGCTTGGTCCATGTCATGAGTTATTTCAAGAGGAAAAAGAGGGCAAACATTATTCAAAATGCTGCTGATAAATTTATTACAAAGAAAACACTTTCACATTTAATTTTCTGTTGTTAAAGTTGTGTATTTAGTAAATGTTCATTTTATTTTTATTCATGTACATAAAACTGATAATAAATCCATTCTTAATGTTTTTAAAAATGAACAATCTTAATTTTTCCATGGATTATTCAATAGCTGGAGTTTCAACTTGCGCAGATATACTTTCGTGGCCTCACACTTCCATGCTCAGTAGGGAGCGTGTGTGTGTTTTGTGTCCTTTGTGTCATCTTGCAGGAAGTGTTTGTGGGATGTACGATGCTGTGTCTTTGCTTGCATTATTCACCTGAGTGTAGTAAACATATTTTGTTTTTCTCATGTTGGTTCAGTCATAATAAAAATAGCATTTATTGCTGTATGCTATAAACTAGAACAGCCTGCTAGTTAAGGGTGTGGCTTGTGCCTCCAAACTTCCAGAACCCAAGTCCTGAGTCTACTACTTAAGTATCTGGAGGAAGATGGCCCTTTTGTGTTCACCCAAACCTGACTCTGGGAAGCTACTGGACATCTATCTTATACATCCTTATATATTTGTATTTTTTGTAATATATGTGTGTGTGTGTGTGTGTGTGTGTGTGTGTTTCTCTTTTCATCACTGATGGAAAGATTTTGGTATTGGCCGTGACTCTAAAGAACGAGAATTGCAGCAATTAAATTCTTTAATAGCTTTACTTGGAGTTGGCTTTTTAGTTTGATGAGACCTAAAGATGCCATAATCTCTTCTGATAATAAGCAGAATTTTGATAGTCTTTGGAGTAAACTGTTTGATACGCAATGTAGAGCAATTTGATTATCCTAATTCACACTTGCTAGATGTAAGGAGGTTAATGATCCCATATATGAAACTTTGGGGTATTTTTGGCAGGGCAGGAGATATAGTGATACTGGTTGGCTGGCTTTAGCATCTCTGGACAAACTAGTGCAAGAAGACAAGGAGCTCACAACATCTACAGGAAATCGAAAGTCTTCTAACCATGAGGACAAATTAAGAAGGGCACACCTATTTGTTTCTCAATAAAATTATGGGAAAAAAAGAAGGGCACATAAGGAGCTCAAAAAGTCATACTGCCAGCTCCAGACACATACATAATCTAGAAGTTTCTTAGTATGTCCTGAAAGAGAATCTCCCCTCCTCTAGCAACAGGACTAAGGTTGCAGAAACCCAACCACAGGCCTTCATAATTTTCTTTTTTGGTGGAAGTGCCGTAAATTTAATGCTCACCCTCAATGGTTATCTGAGGTAAAGGTGAAAGCTCTGATTTGAAAAGAATGGAAGCACACATACAGGGACAGAGATGTTTGGGAGGGTCCTGGCAAGGCTCTGGATGTGTTCCTAGACCGGTGGTGGCATACCATGCTTGCATGTTATTTATTTTTCTTATAAGACTAAAGATGTTAATGTTTGAGTTGTTTTTTCTAAAGTAAAACCTCAGTATTCAGGTTCAGTTATAGTATTTGCATTTTGCCTTAAATAAGTAAGTTTTGGGTTACAGTTTGAGCATTCGTCTCTAAAGGATTCATCATCCCTGTCCTAGACTCTAAGGAGATTATTTTGCCAGAGGAAGAAATTTTCCCCATCCACAGTGCAGCAGGCATCCCCAGCTCCACCCCCATTGGTGCTGACCTCCCCCAGCATCCCTGAAAAACCTATCCTGTGTTGACAAGCAGGATGCTGTTCACCCTCCGCAGGACCCATCCTCACCACCCTCTTTGGCTTCCAGGCCTACAACTAAGCTTAAAGCACAGAAGGCTCCTGCTGGGCTGGCCTGATAGCTCAGGGCACTAAAGTGCCTGCTTAGGCAGAGCACAGTGGCCAGGGTTCGATCCTCAGCCTGCGGTGCTAGCCCCACTCCCAGGGCACACTGAGATAGCAGTTGAGACTGGGCATGGTGGCATGCGCCTGTAATTCCAGCACTTGGGAGGCTGAAAACAGGAGGATCCCTACAAATCTGATCTACGTGGTGAGACCCTGTAGGCCCTGTACTAAATAACCTACCCTCTTCAGAAAAAGAAAAAGGAGGCTTCTAAGGGTAAGAGTGAGAGGTAGATTGTGTGATTTGTGAGGAGGTCTGTTAGTCTCCCAAAGAAATTCTGGAATTTTCCAACTCTTATAAATAGGCCCAATGAACAAGTTTGGGGATGGCTTTTTTGGGGTAGTGGTAGAAAAAACATACATCTGGATTAGGTTAAGTTTGACAGTGTGGGGCAATTAAGCAGAGATTCTGAATTCAGTGTTGTAGGTCCTGGAGTTAAAAAAAAAAGGCATTAATAGTTTATTTGGCTGGTTGGCAAAAGTGTGGATCAAAAGATGGCCCTTTGTGAATGAGAGATGCCTGATATTTCTTAGTTTACTGCTGATTTAGAGGGAAATGGGAAGGCTGGAGTGGGTCTGTCATGTTAAACCTATTTCTCACCCTAGGATGGTCCAGAAAATAAAAGTTTCATTAACATTTTGAGAAACAGATTCATGAGGGAAGCGCAGGCATCCCCAGAGAGCCCTGGCATTGCTGTTTTCTTTGCGGTGGGCACCAAGATCATTCAACTGGGAAACTTAAAGGCAGTAGGTTTAGTTGGATCCCAGACTGGTATGGGTCAAGTGGCAGCATTTAGTTGCCAAAGGTGGGGTGCACACACTTAGCACAATAGGTGGGCACACTTAGTGTAAAGGACAGCAGAGGCAGAGCCATGACTGGAATGGTCTGGTGCATGTAGGTCTATGTCTATGCTACTGAATTCACATGTGTTCCTGTGAGTGAAATAGACAGGAAGCCTCCTAGATTCCTACTAGGTTCAGATCATCAGAAAAGTTTAATGACAAATGAATAGAAATCTGCTTCAAATAGTAGTGTTAGTTAATCATAGCCCCTGAAGTTTGAATGAAGAGGATATTGGATACCCTTGAGGAAAGACCCTCATGGCACTCTTTCTCCCATCTTTCCTTGTAGGGACCTAAGGCTTTTCACTAGGGTGACTGTATACCAGGGGAAGGGAAATGGTTAAGCATTTTGGGGACTATCAGACGTTGGTTTTGGACTGACACTGATTCCAGAGGAGCCACAATGTCACTATGGCCGTCCAGCAAGAGTACAGACCTATAGAGGTCAGGTGATCAACGGAGTCTAAGCAAAGGTCGTTTCTTTGCTTAGTGGTTCTTGGAGGTCCTGGAATCCATCCTGTAGTCTTTTCTCCTGATCCAGAATGTATAATTGGGAGTAGATGTACTTGGTACTTTGCAGAATTCTCATACTGTTTCCCTAACCTGTTGTGTGAGTGCCACTGTACTTGGGAAGGCTGAATGGAAGCCATTAGAGTTGTCTTCACCACGTGAAATACTAAATCAAAAACAATAGCTCATCCATGGAGAGATGGTAGAGCTTAGTGCCACTGGTGAGGACTTGAAGGATGTAGGTGTGGTGGTTTCCACCACATGTCCATTTGATTCTCCTGTTGGACCAGTACAGAAGATAGATGGGTCCAGGAGAATGATGGTGGACTACTGTGACCTGGGTCAAGTGATGACTCTGAGGTTTTTTTTTGCGGGGGGGTTCCAGATATTAATTTTAATAGTTCAAAACAAAAAGTTTAGTAATAAATGTTTAACAAGCACCCATTATAATCACTAAACTGTGAATTCAGCATTATTTGTGTCTGATCAACTATACAAATATTGCAATTTTTCTTTTGACAAGAAATAGGAATTCCACCCAGGAGGGGACAAAAGAGGAAGCAGTTGCCTTCTGCTCTGCAGAGGTTGGCTGTCCCAGTCACCTGCTCAGCATTTTGTCCTTTCCTTAGGAGACAGTGGCTGAAGTCAGTTCCTACTGGCTCATGAGAACTAAGAGTCATAATTTCAAGAATTTTTCAAGATGTTCTCCAATCACTGCCATTATTAAATTATATTAAATTAATAAATACAATTATCTTAAAATATGACTCAATATAATAAAGTACATTAATAAAAATAATACCAAAAAAAAAAAAAGAAAGAAATAAGAATTCCAAAAACAAGAGAGGAAACTACTAAATAAAGGTCAAAAGGGGCCGGGGAGGTGGCTGAGTAGAATAAGTGCTTTCCTAGCAAGTGTGAGGGCCTGAGTTCAACCCCCGGTTCCACCATAAACCAAACAAACAAATCCTGTCTCTATTGGGGTGATGGCTCAGCAAGGGCCTGAGTTCAATCCCCAGTTCTGCCAAAAACAAAACAAAACAAACAAGCAAAATAAATAAAGGTCAAATCTACCAGCCTAGCACCATAATTTCAGTCTTTGAGGCTCCCAAAGAGCTGGAAGAAAGACATGGGAAGACGTGAGGAGCTGAAATTGTGAAGAATAGCTCCTGACTTGGGACCCCATTTTCATGCTGAGGCCACGCAGTTTAGCAAAGAGGACAATCGCTGATACTGGAGAGAGCACACAGAAAACTTTGGGAACAGAAGGCCAGGGAGGCCACTGCAGGCAGGAGAGCGGTGTGTGTGGAATGCAGTGTTTGCAGCAGCCTCAGGACCTAGGGGGCTGCTTCTTGGCTTCCAAGTCCGTTTTAATCTCTTCAAGTTTTTTAGCCAGGTTTGGTATGTCATAGTTCTGAGCTAGGCACATTCCCATCACGTTGCCAAAAGTAAATCCAAGCAGGAACTGGAGCATGTTGTGGGCGGGGACAACCGGAAGGGCGCCTGGGCTGCCACAGCTACGCGAGTCGCTCCAATGACTCTGACTATAGTTGCTGTACCAGATGTGGTGTCCTTGCTTGAGCAGATTAACACATCTCCTGGTACTTGGGATGCAACTATTGATTTGGCAAATGCCTTCTGCTCCATACCTATCCATAAGACTTGCTAGGATTTAGGGATTTAAAGGCACAGGGAAACAGGAATGCTGGAGTGGATGTCATGTTAAACCTAATCCTGATCGCTGACAAGGTCAGTAATACACCCTCATGGTCCTATCCCAGAGTTACATTAACTCTCCAGCCCTATGTCACAACCTAGTTTGTAGGGATCTTGATCATTTTTCTCTCCCACAAGAGAGAGAACACTGGTCCATTACATTAACATTGTGAGGATTGGACCAAATGACTCGAAGGCAGCAGCCATTCTAGATTTGTCAATAGAGCATTTGTGAGCTAGAGGATGGGAAATAAATGCAACAAAATGTCAGGTACTTGTACCTCACTGAAATGCCCAGGAGTCTAGAGGTGTGGGGCATGTAGAGATATCGTTTCCAAGGTAAACAATAAGTTGTTGCATGTGGCTCCCCTGCAAGCAAGTAAGAGGCACAACACCTAGTGCATCTATGGATTTTGAAGGAACACATTCCTCATATAGGTGTCTTACTCCAGCCCATTTGTGGAGTGACATGGAAAGCTGCTGATTTTGAGTAGGGCCCAGAACAAAAAAAAGGCAAAATGTCCAGGATGCTGTGCAGGCTGCCTATCACGGGGCTCAGGTGACCAACAGGTATGGTCCACCAGAGCCAATGGTGCTTGAAGTGTCAGTGCCAGGTAGGGATGCTGTTTGGAGTCTCTGGTAGGCCCCCATAGGTGAATCCCAGTGGAGGCCTTTGGGGTTTTGGAGCAATACTCTGCCATCATCTGTAGTCACATATTCTCTCTTTGAAAATCATGTCTTGGCCTACTTCTGGGCTTTAGTGAAAAGTTGACCATGTCACACCAGAGGACCATGCAATCTGAGTATCCATCCTGAGCTGAGCATTATCTGATTGATCAAGTCACAAAGTTGGATATGCACAGCAGCTGTCCTTTATTAAGTGGAAATGGCATATATCTGATTGAGCCAGAGTGAGTCCAGAGGGCATAAATGAGGAAGTTACATGAAGAAGGTTCCAGATGCCCATGGTTCCTTGACTCTTTGCTATATTGCCTTCTGTTTCCCAGCATGCACCTATGACCTCATGGGGTGGACCATATGACCAGTGTTCAGAGGAGGAGAAGGCAAGGGCCTAGTTTATGGCTGGTTCTGCACAACATGCAGGCACTACCCACAAGTGGACAGCTGCAGTATTACAACCCCTTTCTAGGACACTGCTGAAGGACAGTGGTGAAGGGAAATCTTCATGGTGGGTAGAACTTTAGGCAGTGCACCTGATAGTATATCATACCTGAAAGGAAAGAGCCAGATGAGGCTGTATACTGATTCATGGGGTATAGCCAATGGTCTGGCTGGTTAGTCAGGAAATTTGAAGGAACATGACTGGAAAATTGGTGCCCCAATATTTGGGGAAGTAGTGTGTGGGTGGACTTAGCCATATGGACAAATGATAAAATATTTTTCTCCCATTTAAATACTCAACAAATAGTGACCTCAGCAGAGAACTTCAACTGTGAAGTGGATGGGGTAACCTCTTCTGTAGATAACTGGATGTTATTGCTTGTGTTTACATGTCCCCTCAAAGCCTCATATGGTCATAGAAGCAGCTTTTTCGCAGGTGGCTGGATCTAGAGTGTGTGATATTGAAATTGACTCATGGTGCAATGCTGTAAGTAGCCTGGATAAAGCATAAGGGATAGAGCTGTGGTTGTCCCTGGTGCTTTGCTACCTTCTGCCTGTCCTAAACTATTTCTTCTCTGTAATGACACCCAGCTTTGGAGCCAAGTGATTGTAGACTGAAACCTTTACAAACCGTGAGCTAAATAAACCTTTCCTCTTTTAACTTTGGATGTTGAGTATTTTGTCTTAGCAACTAGAAAGGAAACTAAGACACATAATTTGATACCATAGTTTGGGGAGGTTGTTATGACTCTTTCTGACAATGTGGTTCAGTAGCCTTTGGGACTGGTTTGTGGGAAGAGTTTGGAAAAGTTCAGAGATGCTGGCTGAAAAAGTAGAGTTGAATACTTCAGGCTGTACATAATGAGGGATTGTGGTCAGAGTTCAGAAGACTAGGCTTCAGAGATTTCTGCTTGGCAGAAGGACTCATTGTCTGTTAGCCTCCAGACAATATATGTTAAATCTTGGTAGAAAGTTTGCGTTTTGCTTATTTGACAGAGACTTTTCCTACGACTCACATTAAGGGTGGGAGACTAATTTTGAAGAAGAAATTTGAAGGCAGTCTAATACTGAGGCAATGCATTGCTATTGTTGGGGTTTTTCACCAGATCTATGTTGAGAATCAAGAGCAAAAAGCCCAGCAGAATGGTGCAAAGCATTGTGAATTTGGCCAGAAAGGAAGATCCAGTAAATTGCAGCCCGCAAAGATGAAACTGAGGAGAAACTGTTTGCAAAAAGACTAGCCAAAAAAAAAAAAGCCAAGTATTTTAGTGGAAGACAACAGAAATGATGACCTAAGGACATCACAAGAAGCAACAGGACTCCACCCTTTACAATCTCAGACCTAACAATAATGAAAGATTTTGCTTTGACATGAACACCCCAAAGAACCATGTTCCAGAATGGCAGCAGCCTAGGGAAGATGTTCCTTGGGATTTGTTTCATAGGTACTGGACCCCTACAGCCAAGAGGAAAGGAAGCTTGGCTACTGCTTCAGCTGGCAGCTGACCTTGGTCTCATCCATGCTTGCTGGTTTTAGGTGCATGCAAAATACAAAAGTTGAGGGATCAGAAGCCCCCTGGCCCTCAGATGTTAGAAGAAGGCCTGGGAAGCCAGGTAGTGGGTCCCCAGGAAGGCAGTACATGAAGCTGTGAATGTGAAGCCAAAGAACGAGTGGAGACTCCAGAAGTTTGGAGAAGCCAGGAATGCGGATCATCTGAAGAAAACTGCAAGGAGGAAGCAGAGCCAGCCCCAGAGAGGGGACACAGAAACTATAAAGACTGGCAGTGCCATATGGGTAGAACCCTTTGGAGTCTACAACTTGCCACAGATTGCCAGGGATACTGGAAGTGGAACTGTGGGATTTAATGTTTGCCCTGCTAGATTTTGTTCTCGCTTTGTTTACATTTCTTGCTATTCTCTTGTTTGTGACTTTTGCAATGGAAATGTCTATCTTGTGCCATTGAATGTTGGAAGTGTTTAACTTTCTTTTCATTTGTACAGGCGCTTGCAGCTAAGAATTTGCCTTAAATCTCAGAGGAGACTTTGGACTTGGACTTTTCAGCAATCCTGAAACTGTTAGGACATTGGCAACTCATGGAAATGGACTAAATGCCTTTTATATGAAAAGAAGTGCATGAGTCTTTGTGGGGTCAAGGACAGAATGTTATGGCTTGTGTTTAGATGTCCTCCTAAAGCTTCATGCAGTCATACATGGGCCTTTTCAGAAGTGGGTGGGTCTAGCTTGTGTGACACTGGAATTGATTCATAGTGCAATGCTAGGCTCAAGGACACTAGGATTACAGTGTGAATGCTACTTACCCTAAGTAGCGTGGATAAGATATAAGGCACAGAAAGAGCTGTGACCATCTCTTGCTGCTCTGCTGCCTTGTACCTATCATGAAGTGTTTCTCCTCTGTGATACCACCTTTGCTTGGAACCAGCTGATTATGGACTAAAACCTCTACAAACTATGATCTAAATAAACCTTTCCTCCTTTAACTTTGGGTGTTGGGTATTTTGTCTCAGCAACTGGAAAACTAAGACGGCAGCCACCCCTGTCATTTCTCAGTGGACTCACAAGGTGGCAGAATAGAAGTTATGCATGGACATAGCAACATGGACTCCCACACACCAAAGCTGATCTGGCTACAGCCACTGCTGAATGCCCAAGTGCCAGCAGCAAATATGAATGCTGGGTCCCTAATATGGCATCGTTCCCAGGGCAGATGGCATGTGACCTGGCGTTGGGTTGATTATATTGGGTTGGTTCCATCATAGAAAAGATGGTGCTTTGTATATCGTGACATAGACACTTGTTCTGTGTATGGATTTGCCTTCCCTGTGTGTAATGCTTCTGCCAAAACTATCATCCATGGACTTACAGATGCCTTTTATACTATCATAGAATTCTGTACAGTTTTGCCTCTAATCAAGAAACACATTTTATGGCTAAAGAAGTGAGGCAATGGGCTCATGCTTATGGAATTCTCTGGTCTTGCTATGTTCCTCAGTATCCAGAAGTGGCTGGATGGATAGATAGATAGATAGATAGATAGGTCTTTTGAAGACTCAGTTATGGCACCAGCTGGGTGGCAGTAGTTTGCCAGGCTGGGACAGCTCTTCAAAAGATTGTGTATGCTTTGATTTTTTTTTTTTAAACTGGATATTGAACTCAGGCTCTGGCACTTGCCGGGCAAGCACTTATTCTACTGAGCTATCTCCCTGGCCCCTGTATATGCTTTGAATTTGTGGCTCACATAGTCCATATTCATGGGTCCAGAAATCAAGGGGTAGAAGTAGGATTGGTACCAGTCACCAGTACCACTGGTGACCTACTCTGTTCCCTCAGCTTAATGCTCTACTGGCCTAGAAGTCTTAGTTCCAGAGGGGGAAAGGGTTATATACTATAAAGCACAGCAAAAACATAGTTGCAACAGACACTAAGACTTTCTCCTGGTCATTTTGGTCTTCTCATGCCAATGAGTAAACAAACTAGAAATGGAATTATGGTGTTGGCAGGAGGGATTGACCCAGAACACCCAAAGGAAATAAGGACTATTACTTATTACTCCAAAATGGGATAAAGGAAGATATACTTGGACTGCAGGAGATCGCAGAGGGTACCTTTTAGTATTACCAATCCCCAGTGGATTTTATTGTTGTTGTTGGCTTTTTCTCCTTTTGAGATGAGGTTTCCTTATGCAGTTCAGGCTAGCCTTAAGCTCACTTTGTAGCCCAGGCTAATCTTGAGCTTGCAAGGATCCTTGTGCCTCAGCCTCCTGGGAATACAGGCATGCTGGGAATATAGGCATGCACCCCCACACCCAGCATTAATCCTTGTTATTAAGTTTATTGGGAAGCTACAAAAACCTAATGCAGGCAGGCTGACAAGAGGTCCAGAAACTTCAGGAATAAAAGAACAAAGACTTGCTGAGGTGTGGGCTACAGGCCAAGGGATTACAGAATGGGTAGTATAAGGCAGATCTAAATACTAGCTATGACCCTGGGATCAGTTAAAGAAATGAGGATGGTAGTGTTTCTCTCTTAATATGCTTCCTATGCAATATAATGTTGATAGACAATGCTGGTTCTTAAGTCTTGTTAAATCTATGTTACTGTGCTCCAGCTATATTAGGAATAAGCATCATCCAAAGAAAAGTTGTCTAAAATTCTAGGGAGGGAATTAGTCTATTTCTGTTTGTATGCGGGATAAGTGTAACATTTTAGGTGTGATTATCTTTGTATCTGGAGACTGTGTATAGTTTGAGGCAATGTGTCCGGTTGTCAAATTCACAAGGGGTGGATTGTGATAGCTAGCTGATTATGTAACTTGGGTACTCCCCTCCCCCCCGCAAATTAAACTGAGTCAGCATGGTTCTGGGTGTGACTGAAGAGATCCACTGAAGACAGGTGACCCAGCCTGGGTGTGAGTGGCACCAACTAACAGGTTTATGGCCTGCACGGGATCAAAGAGGAACAAAGAAAGAAGACTCACATCTGTTTCTTTGGAGGAGCTCCAGTCTCCACTTGCACCTGGCTGCCAGCACAGTCTCTTCAGCCTTCCATTGCAGACTCGTTGGCCTCCTCACACACAGTCTCCTGGGATACTAAATTGCACTCCAGAGCTTTGACTGGATTCTGTTCAGTTTGTAGACAGCCCTCCTGTGCACTTCCACACCTGATTCTGCAGATGACCACTGTAAAACGATCTTGTAAATCCTTACATATTTGTGTATCTTGAATTAAATCTGTTTCTTTAGTAAGCACTGACTGATACAATCTACAAATGAAGTTATAATCTTAATCTTTACCTTTGACCTGTCTGGAAAAAATAGTTACTTACTTACTGATTTTGTGGAACTGGGGATTGAACTTAGGCCCTTGCACTTGCCAGGCAAATAGTTATTTAAATCATGGAAATTATATCATAATTTATTACCTTCTCAGCATTTCTTAGTCATTATTTTAATATTTTGAAAACGAATAGCCCTGCTCAAGAGCCACATGGTGGGAATTCTTGTCTCTGCTGACAACTGGAATTTACTGTGTGAGTGGTCTCTGGAT